>JAACNH010001595.1:0-66362 GCA_019447015.1 Hymenochirus boettgeri | reverse complement strand
TCATAGCAGTAGATGTAGTTACTTGATTTTGCAAAGGCTTTGATACAGTCCCCCATAGGCGACTAATGAATAAGCTAAGGTCTGTTGGTCTGGGGAGTCACATTTGTACATGGATAGAAAATTGGTTAAAGAATAGGATGCGAGAGAGTAGTTGTTAATGGGGCTTCATCATTATGGACTAAAGTGCTAAGTGGGGTGCCACGGGTTCTGTGTTGGGCCGCTTCTATTTAATCTATTTATTAATGATGGAAGTGGGTATTGTCAGCAAGGTTTCTGTGTTTGCTGACGACACAAAACTTTGTCGACCATTAAAAACTTCAGAGGATGTGCAATCGTTGCAAGGGGATCTAGATAGATTATCACATTGGGTGCTAAGGGCAGATGAAATTCAATGTTGATAAATGTAAGGTGATGCATTTGGACTTAAAAATATTGTGCTACTTATACTATAAAGGGCATAAATGGCTCTGTGTTAAGTGAATCCCTGTTGGAAAGGGATCTTGGAGTTTTGGTGGATAACAAACTTAAAGGTAGCAAGCAGTGCCAGGCGGCAACAGCCAGAGCCAGCATGGTATTGTCTTGTATAAAGCGAGGTATGGATTCAAGGGAGGAAAATGTAATTCTCCCTCTTTACAAAGCATTGGTAAGGCCTCATTTGGAATATGCAGTGCAATTTTGGAATCCTGTGTACAAAAAGGACATCTTTGAAATGGAAAGGGTTCAGAGAAGGGCAACTAAATTAATAAGGGGATTGGGGGAGCTTGAATATGAAGAGAGACTGGAAAAGTTACAATTATGTACGCTGGAGAAAAGGCGCTTGCGTGGGGATATGATTACTGTGTATAAATACATTAACGGGCCATACAATAAACTATCTGGGGCATTGTTCACCAAGAGAACATGTCAAAGGACACGAGGACATCCCTTAAGACTTGAAGATAAAAGGTTTAGGCTTCAAGCTCGGAAAGGGTTTTTCACTGTGAGAACGGTAAGGCTATGGAACTGTCTTCCAGTGGACGTTGTAATGGCAGGTTCATTGGTCAGTTTAAAAAAAAAGCTGGATGAGTTTCTGCAAACAAGGAATGTTGCAAGTTACTGGTATTGATACATAAAGTAGAGTTGATCCAGGGAAATTTCCGATTGCCACTTGGAGTCAGGAAGGAATTTTTTCCCCCTTCATAAATTTGGTGGGTTTTTTTTGCCTTCCTCTGGATCAACAGTTAGGCAGGAAATGAGGATATTGCTAGATGGGTTGGACTGGATGGACGTATGTCTTTATTCAACCTCAAATACTATACTATACTATTGGAAGGCTTGTCCTTCCTATTATTGAGTGTGGGACCCACTCGGTTTTAGCAGGTTGCCATATTTTCCGTATATCTGTTATATAATTTCCATGATAGCCTTGAGAAATGTTATACCTATTAAAAGGTTTTTACAGCATTCCACGAGCTCAATGCAAATCCAGGGAGACAGACACATAAACTAAAGGAACTAAGCTATGCCAATTCTTTTCTCTTAGTGTACCACCTGATAGATTCAGGTTTTGTTAATCCCTGGACAACTAAATATATATTGTGTATCCTGCATACTAAGCATAGCAGGAAATAGGAGAGTGGGGAAGAGGTGAGCATAGTTCTCCTTAAATATTACTGATCTACCAATACCTGGATGAATAAAAACCTTCCCAAACATATTACAATCCAACAATTCCAATAATAATCTCAACCAAAGAAATTTACCAGCATGTTGAAAGGACAAGTTTTTTATCGCCCAGTTTGGTTGTTGGATACCACAGTATGAAAGTATTGTTGTATTGTTGGGTGAATGGCGACATTTAGTAAATCTTGTGTTTTTACTTTGACAGAATTTAAATTCATTAAAAAGGTAGGAAACAAACATTTTCATATTATATTAGCAAAGGTGCCTCAGCTAAAAACAGTAATGTACATATATAGGACATTCAGGATAAAAATTCAATATTTATTGCAAATTATAGAACCATTAACCAATTTACTAAATTCAATGCAGATTAAATTTTGAGTTTGGAAATATTTAGAAAGGGGTCAATTTCTTGATATTTTGTAGTTGATGACTGACCTTGACTTTCAGGGCTTTTGTCCTTATTCCATATATGAGAGGATTGAGAAGTGGGGGAAAGACTAAAGAATTTATTGAGAATATTATATGAAAACCTAAATGGAGGTTAATTTCCCCAAATCTACTCCTTACGAACATAAATACTAGTCCCATCAAGAAAACAGATAAGTTTGAAAAGTGTGTTACTAGCGTGTGGATGGATCTCTTGAAGGCGTCTTTTGAAACTTTAAGGCAGATAGGAATATTCTCATGTAGCAATAAACTATAATTGATATGTTGAGCGTTAAATAACCAATAAAATTAAAGTTTCCATACATCTTTTTTACAGAAACATCTACACAGGAAAGGATAAAAAGGACTGTGTTGTTGCAATAAACAGTGTATATATACGTTCCACATAAAGGGAGAATCGCTGACAAATGAGAGCTGAAGAAAATAATGTTACATTAACAGAACGATCCACATATGAGTATTGGAAGCTTTCTAGAGGTTATTAGAATATGATAATGTAAAGGGTGAACACCGGCCAAAAATGTATCGTACGCCATGATGGAGAACATGGTGATTTCGCTGTAGGTAAAAGACATGAGCACAGAAAGATTGAATGAAACAACCTAAACCGAGTTACACTTCAGATGTGAAAACAAGTCGGTTATTAGCTTAGAAAAAGGAGAGCTCCCAAATATTCCATTGACCATCAGACGGCTATGAGAATGTACATAGGCTCGTGAAGACTTTTATCAAGGAAGACCACTAGGATAATCACAATGTTGAATTTCAAAATGGCAAAATATATTATAAGTGAAAGGGCACAGAACAAATATCTAAATCTCTCCATCTCCACTATCCCAAGTAGGATAAAGGTGGTGGTTACATTGTTCATGTTGTCTGTCTTCCGTTGTATGATAACTCTGTGCTCTTTATATCTCTGAAGCTTCGGGATATTATCCAGGAGCCTTCTGGGTTGGATTCCTTGTTTTTTTAATTATTGCTTTGCAGGAAATCCGATAAAATGTTGATCTAATGTTATCCAATGTGTTATTACATTGACCACAATGTGTTTAATAATTTATTTGGTGTTGACCACTTATATTGGAAATGGTCCTCTTATATATAGTATCACTGCTTTTAACATTACCAATCCCCAGATATTGCCCATTAAACTTGCAATGGAAAGTCCATTGATTGTGCAGTGAAGCAAAACAATCATAAAGAGACACACTGAGAATTGTTGTCTCACTGGTGTAACAGCTGCTGCTATTGTCAATGTTTTGTACCATGTTATTGATCTCAAAGGAAATCTTGTAATATTTCACAACATACTGTAAATGTTATATTATTCTGCTCCTTAAAGTAAAATGGCATTATAATGTTAATTTTAAGGAATAGTCATTATAGACGGGTTTCCGGTATGTTTCGAACCTGGTTTCGATTTGGAACTGTCTAAGTTCCTCAGAACTTTTGAAACTTTCCAGAACTTCGAATATTTTATGGGTTTATCGATTTTTTAAACTGTTCTAGCGAATTTTCAATTGTTGTTCAATCACTTCTTGGGAAAATCACCAGTCAGCTTTTTTTGAGCAGTATCAACTGCCAGAGTATAACAGCCATTGTTACAGGCGCCATTTTGTCAGTATGTTGGAGAGAGTTTGGTGGAGACCCTGACAGTGTTTATTTGAGCTTTTGAGCTATCTGTGTGTGAATGTCAACCCCTGTGTTCTCACATTTTTAGACCCAAAAGTCCTTTTAATGAATAACTCCCATTGTAATTGATTTGGGCTAATTTTGTGTTAGTCTTTTTTAGAGGATTAGGTGACTATTTGTGTTTTTCTGTCTGTGTCAGTGTATAAGCATCCGTGTGTCTTTTAGCAACAATAAGCAGCTTTTGCTGATTGCTCTATAGCATTGCTTTACCAGCTCAGCACAGCACCCCTATTGCTGATGTCTGTGACTGAAGGCCTCGTCCCTGGCCACATGTACTGCTCCTTTCCAACACTTTAGTGTCAACCTTGAGGCTTAGCTGATTCCAACTCAGCTCACCACTAGCTAATACTTTACTGCTTTTATGCTGTTGAAGGGCCAATTTTCTCAATGTAGGGTCAGTTGTCTGGCCCTAAACTAAGCTACTTACAGGGAGATTCAATAAAAGTTCATATCGTTTAAAATGGTGCTAATTTTGCCCCAACCAATCAGATCTTATTTAACAATTGTAAGCTTACATCTGATTGGTTGGGGCAAAATTATCACCATTTTAAATGATGAGAACATTTATTGATTAACCCTGTTAGTGACTAACAGAAGACATACAATCTAATCACTTTATGTACACATACAACCTATCAGTATGTCTTTATGATTGTGGGGGAAACCGGAGTGCCCGGAGGAAACCCACGCAAGCACGGGGAGAACATACAAACTCCTTGCAGATGTGTCCAAGGGTGGAATCGAACTCAGGACTTCAGCGCTGCAAGGGATCAGTGCTAACCACTGAGCCACCGTACTTGATGGCCATATACTTCTGTGTTGTGCTATTAATGTTTTATTGTGATCATACTTGCCTTTTAGCTCATCTTTTATGGCCTGAACAAATTTGGGCCTTTGTCTCTTGAGATCTGACCAACTGTCCTGCAGCTGACACAGCGTTGGTGCCTCAAATTGGCAACATTTGCATTGTTGATTCTCCTCCCATCCCAACTGCACCTCATCATACTTCATCCTGATTGAGGAACTTCACTAGGCACTTCTGCCACTGCACCACTCCAGCCATGACTGCAGAATGATAGGTATTCAGCTCTTTATTAAGACCCTTGCACAGACTGAATAGTCGCTCTTCGAGAATCCGTATTCAAATGGTGAAACATCTCTTATGATAATCAGTGACTCAATCACCCCACATTTTAGTTACCATTAAAACAAAAGGAACAAGCTCTAACTTGTCTAATCTGCCTGCATATTCAAGCCCCTCCATTCCCCTTATTAATTTAGTTGCCCTTCTCTGAACTGCCTCAATTTCCAAGATGTCCCTTTTGTATATGGGATTCCAAAACTGCACCGCATATTCCAAATGTGGCCTTACCAGTGCCTTGTAAAGAGGGAGAATAATATTTTTCTCTCTTGAATCTATTCCCCTCTTTATACAAGACAATATCTTGCTAGCTCTAGCCATTGCTACCTGGCATTGTTTGCTACAGCTAAGTCTGTTATCTACCAGAACCCCCAAATCTTTTTCCATTACAGATGCACTTAACACAGAGTTATTTATGGTGTAGGTGGCACAGGGATTGTTAAACCCCAAATGCATCACCTTACATTTATCAACATTGAATCTCATCTGCCATTCTGCTGCCCATTGTGATAATCTATCTAGGTCTGCTTGCAGCACTTGCACATCATTGGAAGTTTCCAAAGCTCTGCATAGTTTACTGTCATCAGCAACCACAGAGACCTTGCTCTCAATGCCCCTTCTAAGTCATTTATAAACAGATTAAACAGAAGCGGCCCCAGTACAGAACCCTGAAATACTCCAATTAGAACTTTAGCCCATGTGGATGTAGCTCCATTGACTACTAATTTCTGTACACAACCAAAAAAACAATTCTTTATCTGTGTCCAGATGTTTTTTTTTCATGGCCAACAGACCTTAGCTTATATATAAGTTGTAATTGGGTTTTGCATTTCTTGAGTAGAAGACCTCAATTTGTGAAAAATGTGATCACCTCCTCCTATATGCACTTTATACTAGCAACTGTAACCCCCTATGTATATTAGGAGCATTATTAAATATGCTGACGATAATTTGTTGGTGGGTTTGAAATTGGATAATGAGAGACAGTGTCTAGGAATCACTGGGCCTCCCCAAAACTATGATGGGGTACTAATCTATGTTTCATCCACAGTGGTTTTGTGGGAGGAGGCTATATCTGGCTATACATGAACCAATCCCAATAAAAATTGTTCCTATCTCCCAATAAGGCCAATTGTTCATTTGAGGTCTGGACTTGCCCTTTAAGTTTTAAATATGCCATTACCTGTATGTGTAAAATCCTTCATATTCATTTATTTCTTTCAGATTAATTTCAAAAAAACAAAATGGAAAATGAGGGGGGTTAATGATGAAGTGTTGTATACTATCAATCAAACCAAAATTCCTGCCTTTGCCAGCAGTTAATCTGCATTGCAAAAGGTTGTGTTAATGATGCCACTCAACATACTGTAAGCAAAAAATATTCACATTTTCAGCACTAAATATTCTTACTGCTTGCACTTAGAGAAGTCAAGAAGGGCTCATTTTGAATGTAAGAGAATTAAGGTTTGTACACACGTGCAATCGCAGGTGACGACCCACAATGCACAATGTGTACAAATGGCCGATTCGGTTGATAATCTTGCCGTGTGTGGGCACTTTATCGGCCCAAGCGGCCGCTCATTCGGAGATCCGCCTGGCCGGTCCAGCAACGATACCCAACTGAATGACTGTTTCAGACAATAAAGTACCCATACACGGCGCAACTATCATCCGAAACAGCTGTTCGTACACATTGTGCGTCGTGGGTCAGCACCCGTGATCGCCTGTGTGTATGAACCTTAAGATCCTTAAGTTTCTTTCTATTCTCTTGTGTATATCTGTTGCAACCATCTCTCTGGTGAATGGCTGCACTCCACATTATGTTTTGCTACTGGCAGCATCACACCTTTGGACACAATAAAGTGGCACTTCACAGTAGGTGTCATGGAAACCATAAATATTTCAATGGTACAATTTACTGAACCAAAGAGAGCCCCAGTCCTCCCCTGCTTGTTTAAGGTTAATAGAGAATTTGTACTAAATTTGTCTTGTTTCACATTTTGTGTGCCCTTCACCCATATAAAGGAGACACGTGGTGGGGAAACAATGATAAATTGGTACAAATCTTCTGTTAACATTAACCGGGAAATGGTCTCAGTGGATATACAAGGGGAAAGGTTTAAAACTTTTCACTTTCAGTTAAAGATAATATATATTTGGAAGACATCAGTGTAATAAAGTGGGCAGTAGATAGTCTAATGCAGAGGTTCTCACATTGGCAATGCACATTTTTCCTGTTGTACATCTGAGTTCTTAAAGGAGAACTAAAGTCCCAAGACAACATTGTCCCAATAGAGAGAGCACATTCACAAACGAACAACAAGCTGTGTCTCATGTCTCCCTTTGCTGTGGATGCTGGGTGATTTATGAAAATAGCCTGTGTGTACTAAGGATCAGCTCCCATAATTCACCTTATCTGGGAACACCCATCTAAGTGTCCGCCGGACTCTTCACAGGAAACTGCAGTCTTGCTTCCTGGAAGCTGACAGCCAATCATGTTACAGCTCAGAGTTCCCTCCCTCTGACACAGAACACAGATACCGGTGCAGTTTTTGTGTAAACACATTAGAAATGCTCCTGTCCCTAACAATGATAAATTCCTATGCTTTACATACAAAAAAGAAAAGTGATCTTTGCAGTGTATGTCTTTGCTAGCATGGATGAAAGAAACAGAACATTTAACATTTCAGCAAAAAATAAAAGTAAGTATGGGGAATCGAACCAGCAACCTTCTATTCTGTGTCTTTCTAAAAAGAAAGCTTTCTACCACTAGGCCACAAGGGCTAATAAGTAATGGACTAGTACATGTAGAGTCTTTATCTTTTGCTAGACACATAATAAAAACAAAAAAGGGAACATGGGGAATCGAACCTGTGTCCCAATAGTCTGATTTTTTTCCCTAACCCAGCACTTTAGCAGAGCACGCCACAGGTGAACTCAATAGAAGTAAATGTCAGTCAAATCAGTACACTGTTTTGTATTGCTACTGGAAGACTGTCAGCAATTCACACTGGTTGGTAAATAAATAACAGAGCTGCTATATATAAAGATTGTACATATGTAGAAACTTCATATTTTTCTAGAAACATGGAAACAAACAAACAAAAAAAGCACTAAACTCAGGCAGTAGACCATGTTATATTGTTTCATAAGTAAGCTAGGGGATTTGAACTTGCGACTTCTTGGTCTGATTGTTTCTAAACACACAGCATTTACATGGTGCGCCACCAGCAAATCAGCTGTGATTCCAGGTACATTTAGAGGCTTTATCTTTCACTAGAAAGAGATGCTAGAAACTCTGCACATAGACAGTGAATGCTGGGGTCAGGGGGCGTGGCTCTTTGAAGCCAACATGGGCTATGAGTTGTACTGGCAACAAGATAGAAGCCTTCTTTGTTACAGAATCTATTACTCATATCTACTAAATGCAAATAACTAGAGAAGAATCTTTCAACGTGTAGGTGTTCTGGGGAGAAAAACTTTCACATTAGGATCTGAAAAACTGAAGTTTAGTTCTCCTTTAATGTTGGACTTTATGCACCGTATATTGTGTATATTGCTTTATAATACATGCACTACATAGTTAAGAGGTTATTATAAGAATATATACCACTGCACCTCCCCATTAAAAGTCCCATCACAATTAACAATAACATTTTAGTTACTTCCATATTAAAAGCTATAACACGGCACAGACCTGAACAGTTGTATATCTTCCACCAGCCACTGTATTACTTTCCGCTGTCGGCTGGTGGAAGATATACAACTGTTCAGGTCACGTCAGGTTAATATGGAAGTAACTAAAATCCTTTATTGTTAATGTGGAGAACCTGTGTTTAAACCATTATGTTGGGGGGGGGGTGTAATAATTTAAATAAAAAATGGTCCAAAACTCCATTTTTAAAATTTTTTTTATAATTAAACTTTATGTTATATGAGAAATTATACGCCCCATTACAGTGTAATATAAGGTTTATAAAGCTAACTCTGAGTTCTTTGCCCTGTGTAAAAGCAGTCGGCCTGCGGCCTCGTGTTATTATATGGTCAGGGAACTTCTCGGGGACTTTATATCCTTATAATACACTGTAAGGGGTGCATTATCCCTTATATAATGAATATGGTGTAACGTGAGACAGACTGTGTTGAAATGTTATTATAATATATTGAGAGAGGGAGTAAAATTTAGAAAAAATGGTGCTAATTTTGCCCCAACCAATCAGATGTTAGCTTTCAGATGTTAAAAATGGTGCTAATTTTGACCCAACCAATCAGAAATCATTTAACATCTGAAAGCTAACATCTGATTGGTTGGGGCAAAATTAGCACCATTTTTAACGATAAGAACTTTTATTGAATCACTCTGATTGTTTAGTATTGTTTATTTTCAGCAAACTGCAGCTAATTACCAAACCAGTTCCATTAATATGGGAACATACCATAGTGCTGGGTAAGCAATAGTCATGTTAATGGAACATTCCAGTAAGTAATGATGTTTGGTGAAAATTATAAAACTGCAAAAAATGCCACAAAAGGGAGAAAAGGGGCAAAAAGGTGAAATTTCACCTATTTATAAATAACTTTAAATAAATCAATGACAAATAGCGCTGAAATTACACCTTCTCTTGTAATGGCCGAAGCCATTTATCAAACCTAAAGATAGATTTGGCACAAACATTTTTTCTACATTGTACTCCCTCTCTCAATATATTATAATAACAATTTAACACAGTCTATCTGGCGTTACACCATATTCATTATATAAGGGATAATGCACCCCTTACAGTGTATTATAAGGATATAAAGTCCCAGAGAAGTTCCCTGACCATATAATAACATGTGGCCGCAGGCCGACTGCTTTTACACAGGACAAAGAACTCATAGTTAACTTTATAAACCTTATATTACACTGTAATGGGGCATATTATTTCTCATAATACATAAGGTTTAATTAAATAATAAATAATAAAAATAATTAAAAATGGTGTTTTGGACCATTTTTTATTTAAATAATTACACCCCCTCCCAATATAATGTGACACAATTTCTCTTTTCGCCGTGATATCAGACGTAATGCAATGAATAAGGCGATATTACCATCACACATTGCCGCAGTGCTTCTTTTCTGTGAAAGCAAAATCGCATTTTTATAAGTACGAAAACAGCGCCCTTTGTCATTGCCTGAGATAGCGAAATGGTGAAATTAGCGATCATTTATAAATATGCCCATAAGTGTCCATTTCAAAGTTCTCAGGCTTTTAGTAATGTAACTAATCCACCAGAACTGTTAAATTGGTAAGTACCTTGGTTATTGGAGCAACGTACTGTATTATTGGTTACACAGTAGTACGGTATATACGCACATACAGGGAGATTCAATAAAAGTTCTTATCGTTTAAAATGGTGCTAATTTTGCCCCAACCAATCAGATCTTATTTAACATTTGAAAGCTAACATCTGATTGGTTGGGGCAAAAATAGCACCATTTTTAACAATAAGAACTTTTATTAAATAACCCTGCTAGTACATACAAGTACATAGACATATAAGGGGATTATTTCTATAGCACATTTATGAAGGTGAAATTCCAGTGCTATTTTTGGGTTTTTTGCTCTTTATAAATATACAAAATTTTACCTGTTTGACACATTTTTTCAGAATTTCCGCCCACACATCAATAAGATTTTTTGTAAAGAATTTGTACAGTAGCATAAAAATGGTGAAAGCCGCAACACTATTTCCAAAACAGTGAAAAGTAGATTTTAGTTAGTTAGTTAGATAATGTTTCCCTTGTAAGATAACAGCAGATTAGTGCCCTGGGTGTATTAGATTTTTTTAAATGTTTATTTTACGTGTTGAAAATTCACCAGGGAGGCGATAGACTGTTTTACATAACTACAGAAATGTCTCCAGAGCATTGGACATTTATTTTATTAGTTATTATTATAAAGGACAATAAACTGCCCCCAACACGCTAGGTCCGCACCCATGGACTTGCCATTTATGATAACCCTGGTATTGGGTTATTAAAGGAGAACTAAACCCTATTTTTTATACTCCAGAATCTGAAAACAACCCCCCTAAAAACACCAATAAACTATAAAATGCCACTTTAGTAAACTGTTAAAGTAAATCAAAGCCTGTTAAGAACTGGATGAAGTATCTGTGTGTATGGGCAGTGTCAGACCACACCTCCTGACCTTAGTCACATGCTTCCTTGCTTTATCTGTCCTGTAAAAGGATTGGCTAGAGATTATTAATGGGTGTGACCAACTGTGACAAGTTTGTGCCATAGCTAAGGACTGAGCATGTGCAGAACATAATGGTCGTTGACCAAACTGTGTGATACTAGAATGCTGGAAAGTAAATATCTTTTGTATTCAATTAGATCAACTGGACTTGAAATGTAGTTCTTGAAGACGTTCCGCTAGTCATCCGACTGGCTTTCTCAATTCAGAATGACTTGTACAAGAATCTGTGGCAATTATGTACCCTGGAAAATCAACCTATTTCAAATACAGGGATAAGTTCTATAAGCAAAAACATGGATGTGCTATGGGATCTCCATTTTCACCCATTGTGGCCAACCTTTACATGGAGGAGGTAGAAACACAGGCGCTTAATACCTTTAAGGGCATAGCACCCAGCCACTGGTTCAGATATGTGGATGACACCTGGATTAAAATCCACCAGAAGGAAGTACAAGCTTTCACAGAACACATTAATGCGGTGGACCAAAACATTAAATTCACAAGGGAAGAGGTACAAAACAACAAACTGGCTTTCTTGGACTGCTTGGTAGAAGTTAAGGAAAATGGTAAACTGGAAGTAGAGGTTTACAGAAAACCAACACACACAGATCAGTATTTGATGTTTGACTCCCACCACCCTTTAGATCACAAGCTGGGGGTCATCAGAACCCTGCAACACAGAGCCGAGAACATCCCCACTAGCACAGAGGCGAAGGCTAAAGAAATGAAACATCTCAGAGGAGCCCTTAAAACTTGTGGATATCCAGACTGGGCCTTTGTCAAAAGAAGTAGAAGGAAAGAAAAGAACACGAATACCAACAGTGAAGGGGAAAAGCAAGACAGGAGGAAGAACATGGTCATCCCATATGTAGCAGGGGTCTCCGAGAAATTAAGAAGAATTTTCAAAAAACATCGTATCCCTGTCTGCTTTAAACCGAACAACACACTGAGGCAGCAATTGGTACATCCGAAAGACCCAATACCAAAACACAAGAAAAGGCCGGAACCGCTGGTAGTAAGTCCTCCTCCTCGCTGGGGGCAGTGGACTTTTTGCGGTTCCGGTCCGGTTCCGGTTCCGACTTTTATTTTTACCGTTTTTTCAGAATTTCCGCCCACACATCAATAAGATTCTTTGTAAAGAATTTGTACAGTAGCATAAAAATGGTGAAAGCCGCAACACTATTTCCAAAACAGTGAAAAGTAGATTTTAGTTAGTTAGTTAGATAATGTTTCCCTTGTAAGATAACAGCAGATTAGTGCCCTGGGTGTATTAGATTTTTTTAAATGTTTATTTTACGTGTTGAAAATTCACCAGGAAGGCGATAGACTGTTTTACATAACTACAGAAAGGTCTCCGGAGCATTGGACATTAATTTTATTAGTTATTATTATAAATGAGAATAAACTGCCCCCAACACGCTAGGTCCGCACCCCTGGACTTGCTATTTATGATAACCGTGGTATCAGGTTATTAAATATGGCCCTAGGTTACCTTATTAACATTAGCATGCCTTGATATGTTGTATGTTAAATAAGCCCTGGGTTGCCTGTTTTGCCAGTACCTTTTGAAGTTGTTTTTTGTTCATTTTTTCAGAAAAGTGCGAACTTCTACGAAGAACTGCGCCCACACCATTGATGGTATATATGAACGAACTACAGTGCTACATAGCTGAAGGTGTTTAGATTTCAGGAATATATAGTTTGTGGGGGTTATTTCTGAGTTACGGGGGTGTTTTGTGGAAAAAACTGCAGACTGTCCAAATTCGGAGTTGGCTAAATATTTTCGCTGTTTCTGAGCCATCGTGCATTGTCTCACTTTGTGGCTTTTCGCTTCCACGTCCACATGTGTAACCACACATATGGCATACCGTTTGATTCAGGACATTTGGGAGATTGATATTTAGTAACTTTTTTTTAGATTCCATGAGGTTTTGGCATGATTTTTACCTTTTGAAGTTGTTTTATGTTCGTTTTTTCAGACAAATGCGAACTTCTACAAAGAACTGCGCCCACACCATTGATGGTATGAATGAACAAACTACAGCGTTACATAGCTGAAGGTGTGTAGATTTCAGGAATATATAGTTTGTGGGGGTTATTTCTAAGTTACGGGGGTGTTTTGTGGAAAAACTGCAGACTGTCCAAATTCGGAGTTGGCTAAATATTTTCGCCGTTTCTGAGCCATCGTGCATTGTCTCACTTTGTGGCTTTTCGCTTCCACGTCTGCGTGTGTTACCACACATATGGCATACCGTTTGATTCAGGACATTTGGGAGATTGATATTTAGTAACTTTTTTTTACATTCCATGGGGTTTTGGCATGATTTCGACCTTTTTGAACGCTGTTTGATGTTCATTTTTTTTGAAAATCTGGTAAAAGTGCAAATTTCTACGATGAACTGCGCCCACACCATTGATGATATGAATGAACGAACTACGGCGTTACATAGCTGAAGGTGTATAGATTTCAGGAGTATATAGTTTGTGGGGGGTATTTTTGAGTTGGGGGGGTGTTTCGTGGAAAAACTGCAGACTGTTCAAATACAAAACTGGCTAATTTTTTTTTGCTGCTACTGACATTTGGCACTGGTCACGCTCTGGGTTAGTTGGTAGCCATGTCTCTGGGTACACCCATGAATGTGGCATACCGTTTTATTCGGGAGGGGTTAGGCTTTCATATTTGAGATGCGTTTGAACTTTCCTCCACAGTTTTTAGCTGAAATTCGCATTTGATTTTGTCTCTGATTTTACAGTTGAGGAAAAAAAGGAAAATGTGAGAAAGTAACTTACAATTTGACGAAGAGCTGCGTCCGGGTATCTGCATTTTGATCGAAACTAACCTCACTCGTAAAATCCTGCAAGTGTGTAGTTTCTAAAAATATCTCACTTGTGGGGATAGTTTAGATAATTTGGTAGATATTCTATGTTAACTGTTAGTAGTGGTTATACATTACAATCTCACTTGTGGGGATATTATAGTTAATTTGGTGGATATTCTATGATAACTGTCAGTAGTGGTTATACATTACAATCTCACTTGTGGGGATATTATAGATAATTTGGTAGATATTCTATGTTAACTGTCGGTAGTGGTTATACATTTTAATTTGGTGTAATATTCTAGGAGGTGCAGTTTTAGTTTGGGGGGTTCTCCTGTACAGGAAAAGTCGGGTACCTACATATATCTGGTATCGTTGTACTCGGGAGTATCTGAGCTTTTAGAAACAGTAAGATTTTTGTGCGTAACCTTAAGATAACTATAAGTAAAAATGGGAAAAATCCATGAAAATTTGCAAATTTTTCATTTTTTTTACATATTTTACCCATAATTCCAGTAAAATTTCCAGAAAAGTTACAAAATTCTGTTACCATGTTAAAGTACACTTTGTGCTGAAAAAAACAATGTATAATATTCCTGATTTACTGCAAGGTTTCCTACTGTAAAATTAGTCTAAAGCGATTAAGGGCAAAATCCTGAAAATTCTTCTGGCAGTTAACGCAAAAAAAAATGAAAATCTCCTGGCAGTGAAAGGGTTAAATATGGCCCTAGGTTACCTAATTAACATTGATATGTTGTATGTTAAATAAGCCCTGGGTTGCCTGTTTTGCCAGTCAAATAAGCATTAAGGATCCACAAACTGAAAATTATATTTACTGTGATTAAAAGGCAAGATTACTAGTCAAATGACAAATTGTAGGTAAATCATGCCCTAAAATGATAATACTGTAGTTAGAAATCTGAGAGATGTTAGTCTAACCTTAAATACTGCCTGATGTTCTGTTACCACTATTTCTGCTTCCTGGTTCTTCCAGTTAACAGCTGTCAGTCATAGATGTAACAGATGACATCACAGCCAATGACTAGCTGCCTGCTCTGAGTATGTGCGAGGTTGTAAAAAAGCTTGTAGAGCTTGAGGGGGAGATGAAAACTTTTGAAAGGCAGAGGGAATAGGGAAAACATGATTTTGTACAAAAACAAGTTATAGCTTTCTAACTATTTATTATACCTGGCCTTTGGTGGATTACGGACTAGGAAATCTCTTGGAACACAGTAAGCTCCTTTTTTTTTTTGCTTTGTTCTAATTTTTACATAGAGTTGGGAAGTGCCGTACACTCAATACCCTACAATGATAAACCGATAGGACAAACAATTAAGTACAAGGGATTATCAGAGGATTTTGTGGATCAGTATTTGAGGACCCACCAGGAAAGACTAATTTCCTTCATTGCCAAAGACTGTCTGCTTCCCACCTTGTTTACACCTATTGGTTGGAAAGACATAATATTATTAATAACCGTACCACTAGGGTCGAACCCACACACACTCACGTGATGTGATGGGTCCCTTTTGCTATTGTTAATAAAGTAATTCACAGTCCATCATTCCCACAAAACCACATCGCAAACTCTACTTACCTTCTTGGCTCTCCTAAACGTATATAAACCCCCCGCAATCCGACTTCTCTTAAAGCTGTGAAAGCTCGTGTGCAAACAAAGTGGCCTGGTCCACAGGAGTCATTCATTGGGGTGACCTCTAGTTTGTGAGGTTGGGGTTTTTCGAGGGGTTGGAAAGGTATGTATAAAGTTACGTGGAAGGGGCGACCATACCCTTTATCTCCATCCCTTTCCCTTTATCTCCATCCCTTTAATTTTCACACATTAACAATGGGTTTTAAGTTAATTTGTTTAGATAAAAGGTTTTATTTGTGTTACGTGAACAAATCAAAATATAACCACCATTATATCAAAATGAGGTTAAATTAATATTGTAAAGGAGATTTAAAGCAAAAGTATGATTATGTCTGTAATCTCGAATCTGCTAATTTCTGCAATTTTTAACAGCTCAGTCTTGGTTACAGGGGATACAGCAGGTCACGCCGTAATTGAATGACAGTTCTTGATGAAGCAGAGAGGAAGGAAGAAGAGAATTCACTTAAAATGTACAACTTTGTAAAAGTGTCCAGGACACACAGAATAAATGATTTACAGCAGTGAGATGCATCCCTATAGATCCTTGTCTATGGAACACTGTAGTAACAACTTCAATAAATATATTGGAAACATATATGATTCAACTCAGTGTATTACTAACTGTGCTGACTCATAACACAATAAGATGGGGGCTTAGCTCCCAAAAATAAAATAAAAATGTTGATAGCCCCCACTTTATTTGCCCCTACCCAGGATGGATTCCTAGTCTGGGAATAAGACTAGTGTACACTATGTACCCCCATACACATAATAAATAAATATATAGGGGAAACAAGAACTTAAAACATTATAACATAAGGAATATTCCTTTAATTTAAATACTATGACCCAAAATGTTGTCCTGAGTCAGCACTTTTGATAATAAATTGAGTTGAATCACTATTAGTGTGCTTTCTATATGTTTATTGAAGTTGAGTCCAGGACACAGTCTGGTAGGCGGGCTGCAGAATTAGATAGGACAATATTTCCAAAGAGGATGATTTGATCTATACAACTATCTTTTACGGGCGTGTCCACCCTCCCACAAAAATGAATTCAGATATCGGCCTAAATATATCTTTTCTTGCAAAGTATGTAATTATTGGGAGGTCTGTACCCCCAAATTCTTAGTTCAGTTACGTTGTAGAGAATTAACAATCATTACTAAGTTAAGGGATGTCTCCATTTATTTATTTTGTGCAGGTGAACTAAAAGTTTAGTTCTCAAAGCTTTTGTTCTTATTCCGTATATGAGGGGGGTTAGAAGAGGAGGAAACACCAGGGCAGCTACGGAAAGCAGAATGTGGATAAATAAAGGGAGATTTCCATTCTCTAGTCTATAACGGATAAACACAAATAAGAGTCCCGTCAAGAAAATGCAGAAATTAAGTAAATGAGTAACCACGGTGTGAATCGCTTTCTTACCGGCATCTTTGGAAACCCTAAGACAGATCAGGAAGATCCGTATGTAGGAATAGGTGATGACCAATAAAGCAGAAATTAAATACATTAGAAAAACCACTGAACCAAATACCTTATTTATAGAACTGTCTACACAGGACAGGATATAAAGAGACAGGTTATCGCAAAATATACCATTAATTTGGAACCCACAAAGAGGGAGTCTTGCGGAAAGAAGTATAACAATCAAGACTAGGATCAAATTGAAAAAGTGTGACCCAGCAATGAGGTTCACAGCCACCGTGTTAGTTATCAGAGAGTTATAACGCAATGGGTGGCATACGGCCAGATGGGTGTCATACGCCATGATGGTGAATGTAGAAACTTCACAGGAGTAAGCGAACAGCAGGCAGAAGCTCTGAATGTAACACTCTTCACGGGAAACCACAACAGACGAAGAGAACAAGTCAACAATCAGTTTTGGTAAGAAGGATGAACTGGAAAACCATCCATCTAACACCAGGCTGGTGATAAGTGAGTACATGGGTTGGTGAAGGCTTTTTTCCTTCAGCACTACAATGACCACCATGAGGTTACACAAAAGGGTAAATAAATAGGTCACAAATGAAAGGGCACCGTATAAATATCTTAGTTGTTCCATCTCCACCATACCACGGAGGAAGAAGCTGGTACTGATGTTAAACTCGATCACCATCTTCTGTTAGTCTCCTAATTGGGGAGGTCCTGGTTGATGAGAAAGAATCTTGATGAGTGGAACCTTACTTAATATTATAAATCTGTTACCTTAAATGAAAAATAGCAAAGTACATACAGATATAATTTTAGGCTTGCATTCTGGTTTCAATTACAGAGACTTTGATATCCTGTGGAAAATGGTCCCCTCCGGATGATGTGGACTGCCTATATATACACCTTCTTATTTGTAAGTCTCAACTCCCGAGTTGCCTCTCTAATACATTCCCAGTGGGAACACATACACTGTGTTATTAACAGTCCAGTGTAATGAAGCAAACTAAATGAGACATGACAAGCAATTAATTCAACAGTTACAGAAAAATATAGTTGTTCCCTTATAGTATGAAACGGGGGGCAGAGAATAGTTACTAACAGTGTTAGACTGTCTCACCAGTAGGGATGGCCGGTTCGCGGATCCGAACCCGGATCCGCTGCGGATTTATCCCATTCGCGAATGGCGGATTTTTCTGGATTTTCCGCCTTCCGAACTTCCGAACCGCGGATCTCTTGTATTTTCGAAAATTTTCGAAAATACGAGGATGTCTCTTATTTTCGCAAATACGTATTTTCGAAATTTTTTCTAAATTATGAGATTTCTCGTATTTTCGAAAATACGCGAAATCTCGTAATTTCGAGAATATTTTTCATTTTAACGGGTCCGTTCGCGGAGTCCAACATTTTCTTCTAGGCTAAAATGGAAGTTACTTGGGTCCTTTTTGGGTCCTTTTTGGGTCCTTTTGTACTGTAATCTTATTAAAATATCCATAAAAGAAAATCTACTTGAGTTTTCTTTCTTCAGCCATGCAAAAACAATCCTAGAAAGAGGATATAAATAATAGCACAAGCAAAAAATATTGACCAGATCCGTAACACTATTGATTGTGATTTGGCCAAAGAAGTGCTCCCACTTGGGTTATTCATGGACTAACCATGGTGCCCGTCTGCCTGACTGTTTACAGATGAATAGTGATGGCCCAGTTCGCAGATCCGAACCCGGATCTGCGGCGGATTTACTTCGTTCGCGAACATCGGATATCGCAGATTTTCCAGTTTTCCGCCTTCCGAACTTTTCTGAACCGCGTTTTCGAAAATTTTCAAAATTACGAGGATTTCTCGTATTTTCGAAAATACCGCGTTTTCGAAAATTTACGAAATTATGGGGATTTCTCGTATTTTCGAAAATCCTGGTATTTTCGAATTTTAATAGGTTTTAATGGGTCCGCTCGCAGATTTTCGAATTTTCCCGAAAATTCGCGGATCCTCGAGCTGACCAGATTTTGCGGAGTTCGGACATCTCTACAGATTAATTTATTGATCAGTAAGTTGGTTGGAAGTACCAGGATAGATAACGAGTGACAATGGAATCTTTCTTTTACTCTGTGGTCATTAAATGGCTCTAAACAACACAGAAACCGCACAGCCATTGACCACACCATGGTCATAAATTTGGGACCGCTTGCATAAAAAAATTGAGCAGATCAAAATGACCATAACTACCGGTACTTTATTTCTTACGGTAAATTTGCAAACGTGTCATAAATTAATGACGCAGAAATAAAGTTGTTATAAAGCAGATCTGAACCCGGATCCGTGGCGGATCTCAGCAATCCGTGTTTGGATGAAAATCATTGAATGTTTGAGAATATTTGAATAATAGAATTCAAATATGATTGGTTAATGTGTGATCATATGATTGCTAGCATTGAAATATTAACCAATTACAATTGGATTTGGTCCTTCAGCAAACCTATATAAAGAGGTGCAAACCCTGTGGAGCTATGAATTCATCACAGTGATAGCAGAAGAAAGAAGACGTCGGCAACACTGTTGATGTTGATGTCACCAGCACCAGCGGTGTCACTGGTAGCTATAGGCGACATCAGCGCAGTTGGAGTCGCTGGCTGGTAAGAAGGAAGACACGCCTGATTTCGAGCTGCAGGACCCCCAACAAAGGTACTTATCAGTGCCAATAGGGCACTTCTAAGTACCGGGAAGGGGGGGCAAAGTATGAGCTGCGGGACCCCTTAAGCCTTTAAAAAGGCACTTGTCAATGCCAAAAGGGCCACAAGGGCACTTTTAAGTTTGTTGTCCCGGTTCAATAATCCTCGAACGGCCAAAATGTATGATATATCTACTTTACAATTAGAAAAAATAATCAGTATTCATGCTCCAGGCTCTCTCCAGTACTCCCTCTAGTACACTCTCTAGTACTCTCTCCAGTGCACTCTCTAGTACTCCCTCTAGTACACTCTCTAGTACTCTCTCCAGTGCACTCTCTAATACTCTCTCCAGTGCACTCTCCAGTACTCCCTCTAGTACACTCTCTAGTATCTCTCTCCAGTGCACTCTCTAATACTCTCTCCAGTGCACTCTCCAGTACTCCCTCTAGTACACTCTCTAGTACTCGCTCCAGTGCACTCTCTAGTACTCTCTCCAGTGCACTCTCACTCTCTAGTAGTCTCTCCGAGTGCACTCTCTAGTACTCTCTCCAGTGCACTCTCTAGTACTCTCTCCAGTGCACTCTCTAGTACTCTCTCCCAGTGCACTCTCTAGTACTCTCTCCAGTGCACTCTCTAGTACTCTCTCCAGTGCACTCTCTAGTACTCTCTCCAGTGCACTCTCTAGTACTCTCTCCAGTTGCATCTCTAGTACTCTCTCCAGTGCACTCTCTAGTACTCTCTTCCTCCCTCTAGCTCCTCAGTCACTCTCAGTATTCTCCATGCCTCTCTATACTCTCTCAGTGCACTCTCCAGTACTCCCTCTAGTACACATCTTAGTACTCTCTCCAGTGCACTCTCTAATACTCTCTCCAGTGCACTCTCCAGTACTCCCTCTAGTACACTCTCTAGTACTCGCTCCAGTGCACTCTCTAGTACTCGCTTCAGTGCACTATCTAGTACTCTCTCCAGTGCACTCTCTAGTACTCTCTCCAGTGCACTCTCTAGTCTCTCCATCCACTCTTGCTCTCAGCTCTCTAGTACTCTCTCCAGTGCACTCTCTAGTACTCTCTCCAGTGCACTCTCTAGTACTCTCTCCAGTGCACTCTCTAGTACTCTCCTCAGTGCACTCTCTAGTACTCTCTCCAGTGCACTCTCTATTACTCTCTCCAGTGCACTCTCTAGTACTCTCTCCAGTGCACTCTCTAGTTCTCTCTCCAGTACACTCTCTAGTATACTCCCTTGCACTCTCTCAGTACTCTCTCCAGTGCACTCTCTAGTACTCTCTCCGTGCACTCTCATCTCAGTTCTCTCTCCAGTACACTCTCTAGTACTCTCTCCAGTGCACTCTCTAGTACTCTTCCAGTGCACTCTCAGTATCTCTCCAGTGCACTCTCTAGTCTCTCTCCAGTCACTCTCTAGTACTCTCTCCAGTACTCTCTAGTACTCTCTCCGTGCACTCTCTGTACTCTTCGCATCTCACTCTCTCGTACTCTCCAGTGCACTCTCTAGTACTCTCTCCAGTGCACTCTCTAGTACTCTCTCCAGTGCACTCTCTAGTACTCTCTCCAGTGGACTCTCTAGTTCTCTCTCCAGTACACTCTCTAGTACTCTCTCCAGTGCACTCTCTAGTGTACTCTCTCCAGTGCACTCTCTAGCTATCTCTCCCAGTGCACTCTCTAGTACTCTCTCAGTGCACTCTCTAGTATCTTCTCAGTCACTCTCTAGTACTCTCTCCAGTGCACTCTCTAGTACTATCTCCAGTGCACTCTCTAGTTCTCTCTCCAGTACACTCTCTAGTACTCTCTCCAGTGCACTCTCTAGTTCTCTCTCCAGTGCACTCTCTAGTACCTCTCTCAGTACTCTAGTACTTCTCTCAGTGCACGCTCTAGTCTCTCTCAGTCACTCTCAGTACTCTCTCCAGTGCACTCTCTAGTACTCTCTCCAGTGCACTCTCTAGTACTCTCTCCAGTGCACTCAGTTCTCTCTCAGTGCACTCTCTAGTACTCTCTCCAGTGCATCTCTAGTACTCTCTCAGTGCACTCTCTAGTACTCTCTCCAGTGCACTCTCTAGTACTTTCTCCTGTGCACTCCTAGTACTCCCCAGTGCTCTTTCTGGTACTCTCTCCAGTGCACTCTCTAGTACTCTCTCAAATACCTCTCTAGAACACTTTTTGTATGCTCTTCAATACACTCTCTAGTACATTTCCTCCTGTACACTCACTAGTACTCTCTTCAGTGCACTCTCTGTACCACTCTCTCGAACACTCTCTATTACTTTTCTAGTGTGGTCCTTCTTTAATAACCCCATGATGTTCAGTATACATTATAACCCCATAGTGCTAATTTATATTATAACCCCACAGTGTTCGGTATACATTATAACCCCATAGTGTTCAGATACATTATAACCCCATAGTGTTCAGTATACATTATAACCCCATAGTGTTAGTAACATTATACCCCATAGTGTTCAGTATACATTATACCCCATAGTGTTCAGTATAATTATAACCCCATAGGTTCAGATACATTAATCCCATAGTGTTCAGTATACATTATAACCCATATGTTCAGTATACATTTAACCCCATAGTGTTCAGTATTACTATATAACCCATAGTGCTCAGTATACATTATAACCCCATAGTGTTCCGTATACATTATAACCCCATAGTGCTCAGTATACATTATAACCCCATATGTAGTATTCATCATAACCCCATAGTGTTCAGTATATATAATGATCCCATAGTGTTTCATATACATTAAACCCCATAATGCTCAGTATACATTATAACCCCATAGTGTTCAGTATACATTATAACCCCATAGTGTTCAGTATACATTATCTCCCCATAGGTTCAGTATACATTATAACCCCATAGTGCTCAGTATACATTATAACCCCTAGTGTTAGTATACATTAAACCCCATAGTGTCATACATTATACAAAGGTTCAGTAAATCTATCCCATAGTGTTCAGTATACATTATATCCCCATAGTGTTCAGTATACATTATAACCCCATAGTGTTCAGTATACATTATAACCCCATAGTGTTCAGTATACATTAACACCCATAGTGTTCAGTATACATTATAACCCCATAGTGTTCAGTATACATTATAAACCCATAGTGTTCAGTATACATTATATCCCCATAGTGTTCAGTATACATTATAACCCCATAGTGTTCAGTATACATTAAACCTTAGTGTTCAGTATACTATAAACCCCATAGTGTTCAGTATACATTATAACCCCAAAGTGTTCGTATACATTATAATCCCATAGTGTTCAGTATACATTATATCCCCATAGTGTTCGATACATTATAACCCCATAGTGTTCAGTATACATTATAACCCCATAGTGTTCAGTATACATTATAACCCCATAGTGCTCAGTATACATTATAACCCCATAGTGTTCCGTTTACATTATAACCCCATAGGCTCAGTATACATTAACCCTCATAGTGTTCAGTATTCATCATAACCCCATAGTGTTCAGTATATATAATAACCCCATAGTGTTCCGTATACATATAACCCCATAATGCTCAGTATACATTATAACCCATATGCTTCAGTATACATTATAACCCCATAATGTTCAGTATACATTATAACCCCATAGTGTTCAGTATTAAACCCCATAGTGTTCAGTATACTTATAACCCATAGGTTCAGTATACATTTACCCCCATATTGTTTAGTACATTATAACCCCATAGTGTTCAGTATACATTATATCCCCATAGTGTCAGTATACATATTAACCCCATAGTGTTCAGTTACATAAAACCCCTAGTGTCCGATAAGTTATAACCCCAAGCTCAGTATACATTATAACCCCATAGTGTTTCAGTAGTACATATATCCCCAATTGTTAGTATACATTATAACCCCATATTCGTTATATACATATAACCCCATAGTGTTCCGTATACATTATAACCCCATAGTGCTCAGTATACATTATAACCCCATAGTGTTCAGTATACATTACATCCCATAGTGTTCAGTATACATTATAACCCCATAGTGTTCAGTATATATAATGACCCCATAGTGTTTCGTATACATTATAACCCCATAATGCTCAGTATACATTAAACCCCATATGGTTCAGTATACATTATAACCCATATGTTCAGATACATTATAACCCCATAGTGTTCAGTATATATATAACCCATAGTGTTCAGATCCATTATAACCCCATAGTGTTCAGTATACATATAACCCCATATTGTTAGTATACATTATAACCCCATAGTGTTCAGTATACATTATATCCCCATAGTGTTCAGTATACATTATAACCCCATAGTGTTCAGTATACATATGACCCCATAGTGTTCCGTATAGATTATAACCCCATAGTGCTCAGTATACATTATAACCCCATAGTGTTCAGTATACATATACCCCATATTGTTTAGTATACATTATAACCCCATAGTGTTCCGTATACATTATAACCCCATAGTGTGTCCGTATACATTATAACCCCATAGTGCTCAGTATACATTATAACCCCATAGTGTTCAGTATACATTATAACCCCATAGTGTTCAGTATACATTATAACCCCATAGTGTTCAGTATACATTATAACCCCATAGTGTCAGTATACATTATAACCCCATAGTGCTCAGTATACATTATAACCCCATAGTGTTCAGTATTCATCATAACCCCATAGTGTTCAGTATAATAAATACCCCATAGTGTTCCGTATACATTATAACCCCATAATGTCAGTATACATTATAACCCAATGTTCAGTATACATTAAACCCCATAATGTTCAGTATACATTATAACCCCATAGTGTTCAGTATACATTATAACCCCATAGTGTTCAGTATACATTATAAACCCCATAGTGTTCAGTATACATTATAACCCCATAGTGTTCAGTATACATTAACCCCATAATGTTCAGTATACATTATAACCCCATAGTGTTCAGTATACATTTATAACCCCATAGTGTTCAGTATACATTATAACCCCATAGTGTTCAGTATAAATCATGACCCCATAGTGTTCCATATACATTATAACCCAATAGTGCTCAGTATACATTATAACACCCATAGTGTTCAGATTAATCTATAACCCCATATGTTCAGTATACATTATAAACCCCATAGTGTTCAGTATACATTATAACCCCATAGTGTTCAGTATACATTATAACCCCATAGTGTTCAGTATACATTATAACCCCATAGTGTTCAGTATACATTATAACCCCATAGTGTTTAGTATACATTATAACCCCATAGTGTTCAGTATACATTATAACCCCATAGTGTTCAGTATACATTATAAACCCCATAGTGTTCAGTATACATATAACCCCATAGTGTTCAGTATACATTATAACCCCATGTGTTCAGTTACATTATAAACCCCATAGTGTCAGTATACATTATAACCCCATAGGTTCAGTATACATTATAACCCCATAGTGTTTCAGTATACATTATAACCCCATAGTGTTCAGTATACATTATAACCCCATAGTGCTCAGTATACATTATAACCCCATAGTGTTCAGTATACATTATAACCCCATAGTGTTCAGTATACATTATAACCCCATAGTGTTAGTATACATTATAACCCCATAGTGTCAGTTACAATAACCCCTAGTGTCAGATATACATTATTTTATCCCCATAGTGTTCAGTATACATTATAACCCCATAGTGTTCAGTATACATTATAATCCAAAGTGTCAGTAACATTATAATCCCATAGTGTTCAGTATACATTATACCCCATAGTGTTCAGTATACATTATAACCCATAGTGTTCAGTATATATATACCCTAGGTTCCTAACTTATAACCCCATAATGTCAGTATACATTATAACCCCATAGCTCAGTATACATTATAACCCCATATGTTCAGTATACATATAACCCCATAGTGTTCAGTATACATTATAACCCCATAGTGTTCAGTAATACATTATAACCCCATAGTGTTCGGTATACATTATACCCCATATGTTTAGTATACATTATAACCCCATCATAGTTCCGTATACATTATAACCCCATAGTGTTCCGTATACATATAACCCCATAGTGCTCAGTATACATTATAACCCACATATAGTGTTCAGTATACATTATAACCCCATAGGGTTCCAGTATACATTAAACCCCATAGTGCTCAGTATACTTATAACCCCAAGTGTTCAGTATACATTATAACCCCATAGTGTTCAGTATACATTATAACTAAACCCCAAGTGTTCAGTATACATTATAATCCCATGTGTTCGAACATTATCCCCATGGTTCAGTATACATTATAACCCCATAGTGTTCAGTATACATTATAACCCCATAGTGTTCAGTATACATTATAACCCCATAATGCTCAGTATACATTATAACCCCATAGTGTTCGTACATTATAACCCCATAGTGCTCAGTATACATTATAACCCCATAGTGTCAGTATTCATCATAACCCCATAGTGTTAGTATATATAATGACCCCATAGTGTTCCGTATACATTATAACCCCATAAGTGCTCAGTATACATTATAAAACCCCATAATGCTCAGTATACATTAAACCCATATGTTCAGTACATTATAACCCCATAGTGTTCAGTATTTATAACCCCATAGTGTTCAGTATACATTATAACCCCAGTAGTTTCAGTATACATTATAACCCCATATTGTTTCAGTATACATATAACCCATAGTGTTCAGTATACATATACCCATAGTGTTCCGTATACATTATAACCCCATAGTGTCAGTATATACCCATAGTTCTATAGATTATAACCCATGTCAGTATACATATAACCCCATAGTGTTCAGTATAATTATCCCATTGTTTAGTATTACATTATAACCCCATAGTGTCAGTAACATTATAACCCAGTGTTCAGTATACATTATAACCCCATAGTGTCAGTATACATTATAACCCCATAGTGTTCAGTATACATATATATCCCCATAGTGTTCAGTATACATTATAACCCCATTGTGTTCGTATAATTATAACCCATAGTGCTCAGTATACATTATAACCCATAGTGCTCAGTAATTATAACCCATAGTGTTCAGTATTTATCATAACCCCATAGTGTTCAGTATATATAATGACCCCATAGTGTTCCGTATACATTATAACCCCATAATGCTCAGTATAACATATAAACCCCATATGCTCAGACATTATAACCCATACATGTTCAGTATACATTATAACCCCTAGTGTTCAGTATACATTATAACCCCATAGTGTTCAGTATACATTTAACCCCATAGTGCTCAGTATTACATTATAACCCCATAGTGTTCGTATATATGACCCCATGTGTCCTATACATTATAACCCAATAGTGCTCAGTATACATTATAACCCCATAGTGTTCAGTATTCATCATAACCCCATAATGTTCAGTATACGTTGATACCCCATTAGTGTTCAGTTTATACATATACCCCATAGTGTTCAGTATACATCTAAAACCCCATAGTGTTCAGTATACATTATAACCCCATATGTTCATATAACATTTATAACATATTGTAGTATACATATTAACCCCATAGTGTTGCTATACATTATAACCCCATAGTGTTCAGTATACATTATACCCCAGTGTCAGTATACCTTATAAAACCCATAGTGTTCAGTATACATATAACCCCATAGTGTTCAGTATACATTATAACCCCCTAGTGTTCAGTTATACATTATAACCCCATAGTGTCAGTTATACATTTATAACCCATAGTGTTCAGTTACATTATTAACCCCATAGTGTTTCAGTATACATTAAACACCCATAGTGCTCAGTATACATTACCCCATAGTGTTCAGTATACATAACCCCCATAGTGTTCAGTATACATTATAAACCCCATAGTGTTCAGTTTACATTATAACCCCATAGTGTCCAGTATACATTATAACCCCATATAGTGTTCAGTATACATTATACCCCATAGGTTCTGTATACATTATAACCCCATAGTGTTCAGTATACATATAATCCCAAAGTGTCAGTATACATTATAATCCCATAGTGTTTCAGTATACATTATACCCCATGTGTCAGTATACATTATAACCCCCTAGTGTCAGTATTATAATACCCATAAGTGTTCCGTATACATTACCCCATAATGTCAGTATAAATATAACCCATAATGCAGTATAAATTTAACCCATATGTTCAGTATACTATAACCCCCATATTGTTCAGTATACATTAAACCCCTAGTGTTCAGTATACATTATACCCCATAGTGTTCCGTTATACCATATAACCCCATAATGTCAGTATACATAAACCCCATAATGTCAGTATACATTATAACCCCATATGTCAGTATAACATTATAACCCCATAGTGTTCAGTATACATTATAACCCCATAGTGTTCAGTATACTTATAAACCCCATAGTGTTCAGTGTACATTATTACACCATATGTTTGTATACATATTAACCCATAGTGTTCCGTATACATTATAACCCCATAGTGTGCTATACATTATAACCCCATAGTGCTCAGTATACATATAACACCCATAGTGTTCAGTTATACATTATACCCCATAGTGTTCAGTATACATTATAACCCCATAGTGTCAGTATACATTATAACCAATAGTGTTCAGTATCATTAAAACCCATAGTGTTCAGTATACATTATAACCCAAAGTGTTCAGTATTACATTATAATCCCATAGTGTTCAGTATACATTCATATACCCCATAGTGTTTCAGTATACATTATAACCCCAATAGTGTTCAGTAATACATATAACCCACAAGTGTTCAGTATACATATAATCCCATAATGCTCAGTATACATTATAAACCATAGTGTTCAGTTACATTATAACCCCATAGTGTCCGTACATTATAACCCCATAGTGTCTCAGTATCATCATAAAACCCCTAAGTGTTCAGTATATATAATGACCCCATAGGGTTTCCGTATATACATTATAACCCCATAATGTTCGTATACTTTAACCCCATATGCTCAGTATACATTATAACCCCATAAGTTCAGTATACATTATAAACCCATAGTGTTCAGTATATTATAAACCCCATAGTGTTCAGTATAATTATACACCCATAGTGTTCAGTATACATTAAACCCCATGTGTTTTAGTATACATTATAACCCCATAGTTCAGTAATTAATTATCCCCATGTGTTCAGTATTACATTAGTAACCCCATAGTGTTCAGTATACATATGGAACCACATAGTGTTCCGTTATAGATTATAACCCCATATGGGCTCAGTACATTATAACCCATAGTGTTCAGTATGACATTATCTCAAATATTTTTTAGTATACATTATACCCCATATGGGTTACGTATACATTATAACCCCAGTGTTCGTATACTTATAACCCCATAGTGCTCAGTAACATTATAACCCATCAGTGTTCAGTATACATTATACCCCATAGTGTTCAGTATCATTATAACCCATTGTGTTCAGGTATACATTTTCAAACCCATAGTGCTCAGTATACATTTAACCCCATAGTGCTAGTATACATATATAAACCCCATAGTGTTCAGATATCATCATATAACCCCATAGTGTTTTTCAGATATATAAACCCATAGTGTTCCGTATACATTATAACCCCAGTCTGTCAGTTACATTATAAACCCCATTAATGCTCAGTAGTATACATTATAACCCCATAATGTTCAGTTACATTATAACCCATAGTGTTCAGTATACATTATAACACCATAGTGTTCAGTATACATTATAACCCATAGTGTCAGTACAGTATACCCATAGTGTTCATTACATTATAACCCCATAGTGCTCAGTATACTTATAACCCCATAGTGTTAGTATTCATCATAACCCCTAGTGATCAGTATATATAATGACCCCATAGTGTTCGTATACATTATAACCCATATGTCAGTATACATATAACCCCATAATGCTCAGGTATACATTATAAAACCCCATAATGTTCAGTATACATTATAACCCCATAGGTTCAGTATAATTATAACCCCAAGTGTCAGTATACATTATACCCCATAGTGTTCAGTATACATTAAACCCCATAGTGTTATATACAATAAACCATAGTGTTCAGTAACATTCTATCCCCAAGTGTTCAGTATACATTATAACCCATAGTGTTCAGTTAATAGACCCATAGTGTTCCGTATACATTATAACCCCATAGTGCTAGTATACATTATTAACCCCATATGTTCAGATAATTTATCCCATATGTTAGTATACATTATAACCCCATAGTGTTCTATACTTATAACCCATAGTGTTCAGTATACATTATAACCCCATAGTGTTCAGTATACATAAACCCATGTGTTACAGTATACATTATATCCCCATAGTTCAGTATACATTATAACCCCCATAGTGTTCAGTTACATTATAACCCCAAAGTGTCAGTTACATTATAACCCATAGTTGTCAGTATACATTATAACCCCATAGTGTTCAGTATTCATCATAACCCCATAGTGTTCAAGTATATATTAATACCCATAGTGTTTCCAGTATAACATTATAACCCCATAATGCTCAGTATACATTATAACCCATATGTCAGTGATACATTATAACCCCATAAGTGTTCAGTATACATTATAACCCCATAATGGTCAGTATACATTATAACCCCATAGTGTTCAGTATACATTATAACCCCATAGTGTTCAGTATACATTATAACCCCATAGTGTTCAGTATACATTATAACCCCATATGTGTCAGTATACATTATAAACCCCATAGTGTTCAGTATACATTATAAACCCCATAGTGTTCAGTATACATTATAACCCATATGTTCAGTATAAAATCATGACCCCATAGTGTTCAGTATACATTATAACCCATAGTGCTCGTATACATTTAACCCCATAGTGTTCAGTATACATAACCCCATATGTCAGTAACATTATAACCCCATAGTGTTTCAGTATACATTATAACCCCCTAGTGTTCAGTATACATTATAACCCCATAGTGTTCAGTATACATTATAACCCCATATGTTTAGTAACATTATAACCCCATAGTGTTCAGTATACATTATAACCCCATAGTGTTCAGTATACATTATAACCCCATAGTGTTCAGTATACATATTGACCCCATAGTGTTCCGTATAGATTATAACCCCATGTGTTCCGTATACATTATAACCCCATAGTGTTCAGTATACATTATAACCCCATAGTGTCAGTATATACATATTAACCCTAGTGTTCAGTATACATATAACCCATAGGTTCAGTATACATTATAACCCCATAGTGTTCAGTTATACATTTAACCCATAGGTTTCAGTATACATTATACCCCATAGTGTTCAGTATACATTATAACCCCATAGTGTCAGTATACATTAAATCCCCATAGTGTTCAGATAAATTATAACCCCATGTGTTCAGTATCATTAATACCCCATAGTGTTCCGTATACATTATAACCCCATAGTGCCAGTATACATTATAACCCCATAATGCTCATGTAGATTATAAACCCATATGCTCAGTATACATTATAACCCCATAGGTTCAGTATACATTATAACCCCATGTGTTCAGTATATTATGACCCATAGTGTTCGTATAATATAAACCAAGTGTTCCATATAATATATACCCCATAGTGTTCAGTATACATTATAACCCATAGTGTTCAGTATATCTAATACCCCATAGTGTTCCGTATACATTATAACCCCATAATGTCAGTATACTTAAAACCCCATATTTCAGTATACATTATAACCCATAATGTTCAGTATACATTATAACCCATAGTGTTCAGTATACATTATAACCCCATAGTGTTCAGTATATAATACCCTAGTTACATTATAACCCCATATGCGCATATACATTATAACCCCATAATGCTTCAGTATACATTATAACCCCATAGTGTTCATATACATTATAACCCCATAGTGTTCAGTAAACATTATAACCCCATGTGTTCAGTATACATTATAACCCCATAGTGTTTCAGTACATTATATCCCATATTGAGTTCAGTAACATTATAACCCCATAGTGTTCCGTATACATATAACCCCAGATGTTACGTTTACATTAACCCATAGTGTCAGTATACATTATAACCCCATAGTGTTCAGTATAAAATATATCCCATAGGGTTCAGTATACATTATAACCCCATAGTGTCAGTATACTATACCCCATAGTGTTCAGTATACATTAAACCCCATAGTGTCAGTATACATTATAACCCCAAGTGTTCAGTATATACATTATAAACCATAGTGTTCAGTAACATTATACCCCATAGTGTTCAGTATACATTATAACCCCATAGTGTTCAGTATACATTAACCCCAATGTGTTCAGTATACATATAACCCCGTGTCAGTATACATTATAACCCCATAGGTTACGTTTACATTATAACCCCATAGTGCTCAGTATACATTATAACCCCCTAGTGTCAGTATCATATAACCCCATAGTGTTCAGTATATATATGACCCCCTAGTGTTCCGTATAATTATAACCCCATAGTGTTCAGTATACATTATACCCCATATGTTCAGTATACATTATAACCCCATAATGTTTCAGTATACATTATAACCATAGCCAGTACATTAACCCCATAATGTTCAGTATCATTATTAACCCATAGTGTTCGTATACATTATAACCCATATGTTCTATCATTATAACACCCCATAGTGTTCAGTAAACAATACCCCATAGTGTTCAGTATACATTATAACCCCATAGTGTTCAGTATACATTATAACCCATAGTGTTCAGTATACATTATAACCATAGTGTCAGTATACATTATAACCCCATAGTGTTCAGTATATATATACCCATAGTGTTCCAGTATACATTATAACCCATAGTGCTCAGTATACATATAAACCCCATAGTTGTCAGTATTCATCATAAACCCATATGTTCAGTATACATTATAAAACCCATAGTTCAGTATACATTATAACCCCTAGGGTTCAGTAACATTATAACCCCATAGTGTTCAGTATACATTATAACCCCATAGTGTTCAGTATTACATTATAACCCATAGTGTCAGATACATTATAAACCCCATAGTGTTTCAGTATACATTATAACCCCATAGTGTTCAGTATACATTAAACCCCATAGTGCTCAGTATACATTAAACAACTCCATAGTGTTCAGTATACATTATAACCCCATAGTGTTCAGTATACATTATAACCCCATAGTGTTCAGTATACATTATAACCCCATATGTTCAGTATACATTATAACCCCATAGTGTTCAGTATACATTATAACCCCATATGTCAGAATAATGATCCCATCATAGTGTGTATACATTATAAACCCCATAGTGTCAGTATACATTTAACCCCATAGTGTTCAGTATACATTAACCCATAGTGTCAGTATACATTATAACCCATAGTGTTCAGTATACATTATAACCCCATAGTGTTCAGTATACATTAACCCATAGTGTTCAGTTACATTATACCCCATAGTGTCAGTATACATTAAAACCCATAGTGTCAGTATACATTATAACCCATAGTGTTCGATAATGAAACCCATGTGTTCAGTATACATTATAACCCCATAGTGCTCAGTATACATTTAACCCCATAGTGTCAGTATACATTATAACCCCATAGTGTTTCAGTATACATTATAAACCCATAGTGCTCAGTATACTTATAAACCCATAGTGTTCAGTATACATTATAACCCCATAGTGTTCAGTATACATTTATAACCCCATAGTGTTCAGTATACATTATAACCCATAGTGTCAGTATACTTATAAACCCCATGGTTCAGTATACATTATAACCCATAGTGCTCAGTATACATTATAACCCCATAGTGTTCAGTATACATTATAACCCCATAGTGTTCAGTATACATTATAACCCCATAGTGTTCAGTAACATTATAACCCCTAGTGTCAGTTACCTTATAACCCCATATGTCAGTATACATTATAACCCACTAGTGCTCAGTATACATTATAACCCCATAGTGCTCAGTATTACCATATAACCCCATAGTGTCAGTATATATTATAACCCATATGTTCAGTAACATTATAACCCATAGTGTTCAGATTACATTATTAACCCCATAGTGCTCAGTATACATTATAACCCCATAGTGTTCAGATACATTATAACCCCATAGTGTTCAGTATACATTATAACCCATAGTGCTCAGTATACATTATAACCCCCTAGTGCTCAGTATAAATATAACCCATAGTGTTCAGTAACATTATAACCCATAGTGCTCAGTATACATTATAACCCCATAGTGTTCAGTATATATAACCCATAGTGTTCAGTATACATTATAACCCCATAGTGCTCAGTATACATTATAACCCCATAGTGTTCAGTATACATTATAACCCCATAGTGTTCAGTATACATTATAAACCCATAGTGCTCAGTATACATTATAACCCCATAGTGCTCAGTAACATTATAACCCCATAGTGTTCAGTATACATTAACCCCATAGTGCTCAGTAACATTATAACCCATAGTGTTCAGTATACATTATAACCCCATAGTGCTCAGTATACATTATAACCCCATAGTGGTCAGTTACATTATAACCCATAGTCAGTATACATTATAACCCATAGTGTTCAGTATACATATAACCCCATAGTGTTCAGTATACTTATAACCCCATGTGTCAGTAACATTATAAACCCATAGTGTTTAGTATACATTATAAACCCATAGTGTTCAGTATACATTTAACCCCATAGGGTTCAGTATACATTATAACCCAAGTGTTCAGTATACATTATAACCCCATAGTGTTCAGTATACATTATAACCCTATGTCAGTATATTATAACCCCATAGTGTTCAGTATACATTATAACCCCATAGTGTTCAGTATACATTATAACCCCATAGTTGTTAATATTACATAGAACCCCTAGGTTCAGATACATTATAACCCCATAGTGTCAGTATACATTATAACCCATAGTGTCAGTATACATAACCCATAGGTTCAGTATACATTAAACCCATAGTGTCAGTTACATATAACCCCATAGTGTAGTATCATATAACCCATAGTGCAGTAACATTATAACCCCATAGTGTTCAGTATACATTATAACCCCATAGTGTTCAGTATACATTATAACCCCATAGTTCTCAGTATACATTATAACCCCATAGTGCTCAGGATACATTATAACCCCATAGTGTTCAGTATACATTATAACCCCATAGTGTTCAGTATACATTATAACCCCATAGTGTTCAGTATTATAAATATCCCCATAGTGTTCCGTATATACATTATAACCCCTAGTGTTCAGTAACATTATACCCCATAGGTTCGTATACATTATAACCCCATAGTGCTCATATACATATAACCCCATAGTGTTCAGTATACATTATAACCCATAGTGTCAGTATACATTAAACCCCATAGTGTTCAGTTACATTATAAACCCATAGTGTTTAGTATACATTAAACCCCATAGTGCTCAGTATACATATAACCCCATAGTGTTCAGTATACATTATAAACCCATAGTGTTCAGTATACATTTAACCCCATAGTGTTCAGTAACATTATAACCCCATAGTGCTCAGTATACATTAAACCCCATAGTGTTCAGTATTACATTAAACCCCATAGTGTTCAGTATAACATAAACCCAATAGTGCTCAGTATACATTATAACCCATAGTGTCGAACATTATAACCCCATAGTGTCAGTATTACATTATAACCCATAGTGTTCAGTATACATTATAACCCATAGTGCTCAGTAACATTATAACCCCATAGTGTTTCAGTATACATTATAAACCCCATAGTGCTCAGTATACATTATAACCCCATAGTGTTCAGTATACATATTAACCCCATAGTGCTCAGTTACATATAACCCATAGTGTTCAGTATACATTACACCCATAGTGTTTCAGTAACATTATAACCCCATAGTGCTCAGTATACATTATAACCCCATAGTGTTCAGTAACATTATAACCCATAGTGCTCAGTATACATTAAACCCATAGTGTTCAGTATACATATAACCCATAGTGTTCAGGTATACATAATACACCCATAGTGTTCAGATACATTATAACCCCAAGTGCTCAGTATACATATAACCCCATAGTGTCAGCATACATTATAACCCATAGTGTTCAGTATACATTATAACCCATAGTGTCAGTATACATTATAACCCATCAGTGCTCAGTATACATTATAACCCCAAGTGTTTCGTATACATTATAACCCATAGTGCTCAGTAACATATAACCCATAGTGTTCAGTATACATTATAACCACATAGTGTTCAGTATACATTATAACCCATAGGCTCTTTACATATAACCCCATAGTGTGTTCAGTATACATTATAACCCCATAGTGTTCAGTATACATTATAACCCAATAGTGCTCAGTATACATTTATAACCCCATAGTGTTCAGTATACATTATAACCCCATAGTGTTCAGTATACATTATAACCCCATAGTTCAGTATACATTAACCCCATAGTGCTCAGTATACATTATAACCCCTAGTGTGTCTCGTATACATTATAACCCCATAGTGTTCAGTATACATTTATAACCCCATAGTGTTCAGTTATACATTATAACCCCATAGTTCAGTATTATTAATTCCATAGTGGTCGTATACATTATAACCCCCATAGTGTTCAGTATACATTATAAACCCATAGTGTCAGTATACATTAAACCCCATAGTGTTCAGTATACATTATAACCCATAGTGTTCAGTATACATTATAACCCATAGTGTTCAGTATTACATATAACCTCCATAGGTTCAGTTACATTATAACCCCATAGTGTTCAGTATAACAGTATAACCCCCATAGTGCTCAGATTACATATTAACCCCATAGGTCAGTATACATATAACCCCATAGTGTCAGTATACATTATAACACCATAGTGTTCAGTATACATTAAACCCCATGTCAGTATACATTAAACCCCATAGTGTTCAGTATACATTATAACCCATATGTTCAGTATACATTATAAACCCCATAGTGTCAGTATACATTATAACCCATAGTGTCAGTATACATTATACCCCATAGTGTTCAGTATACATTAAACCCCCATAGTGTTCAGTATACATTATAAACCCATAGTGTCAGTATACATTATAACCCCAGTGATGCAGTATACATTTATAACCCCATAGTGTCAGTATACATTATAACCCCATAGTGTTCAGTATACATTAACCCATAGTGCTCAGTATACATTAACCCCCCTAGTGTCAGTATACATTATAACCCATAGTGTTCAGTATACATTATAACCCCATAGTGTGCTAGTATAATTTAAACCCCTAGTGTTCAGTATACATTATAACCCCATAGTGCAGTATACATTATAACCCCATAGTGTTCAGTTACATTATAAACCATAGTTTAAGTATACAATAACCCCATAGTGTTCAGCATACATTATAACCCCATAGTGCTCAGGATATACTTATAACCCCATAGTGTTGATAACATTATACCCCATAGTGTTCCGTATAAATTATAACCCCATAGTGTCAGTATAATTATAACCCCTAGTGCTCAGTATACATTCTAACCCCCTAGTGTTCAGTATACATATAAACCCATAGTGCTCAGTATACATTATAACCCCAAGTGTTCAGTATACATTAACCATAGTGTTCAGTATACATTATAACCCCATAGTGCTCAGTATACATTATAACCCATAGTGTTCAGTTACATTAAACCCTAGTGTTCAGTATACATTATAACCCCATAGTGCTTCAGTATTAATTATAACCCCATAGTGTTCAGTATACATTATAACCCCATAGGGCTAGTATACATTATAACCCCATAGTGCTCAGTATACATATAACCCCAGTGTTCAGTATACATTATAACCCCATGTGTTTCAGTATACATTATAACCCCATAGTGTGTTCAGTATACATTAAACCCATAGTGTGTCAGTATATATTATATCCCCATAGTGTTCAGTATACATTATAACCCATAGTGTTCAGTATACATTATAACCCAATGTGTTCAGTATACATTATAAACCCCATAATGCTCAGTATTAAAACATTATAACCCCATAGTGTTCAGTGACATATAAACACCATAGTGTCCAGTATACATTATAACCCCCATAGTGTTCAGTATTCATTCATTATAACCCTAGTGTTCATTATATATAATACCCCATAGTGTTCCGTTTACATTATAACCCATAGGTTCAGATAATTATAAACCCCATAGTGTTTAGTATACATTATAACCCATAGTGCTCAGTATACATTATAACCCCATATGCTCAGTATACATTAACCCAACTTAGTATAATTATAACCCCATAGTGTTCCGTATACATTATAACCCCATAGTGTTCAGTATACATTATAACCCCATAGGGTGTTCAGATACATTATAACCCCATAGTGTCAGTATACATTATAACCAATAATGTTCAGTATACAATATAACCCCATAGTGCTCAGTATACATTATAACCATAGTGTTCAGTATACATTATAACCCCAGTCGTTCAAGTCATATACATTATAACCCATAGTGACTCAGTATACATAAACCCATAGTGTTCAGTATTCATATAACCCATAGTTTCAGTTATACATTATAACCCCAGGTTTCAGTATACATTTAAACCCATAGTGTTCAGTATACATTATAAACCCCATAGTGTTCAGTATACATTATAAACCCATAGTGTTCAGTATACATTATAACCCCATAGTGGTCAGTATACATATAAACCCATAGGGTTCAGTATACATTATAACACCCATAGTGTCTCAGTATACATTATAAACCCCATAGTGCTCAGTATACATTATAACCCATATAGTTCAGTACATTAAACCCCATAGTGTTCAGTTTACATTATAACCCCATAGTGTTCAGTACATTATAACCCCAGATGTTCAGTATACATTATAACCCCATAGTGTTCAGTTACATTATAAACCCCATATGTTCATATATATAATATCCATAGTGTTCGTATACATTATAACACATAGTGTCAGTATACATATCACCCTAGTGTTCAGTATACATTAAACCCATAGTGTCAGTATACATTATAACCCCATAGGGTTCAGTATACATTATAACCCCATAGTGTTCAGTATACATTATAACCCCATAGTGTTCCATTGTACCATTATAACCCCCATAGTGTTCAGTATACATTAAACCCCATAGTGCTCAGTATACATTATAACCCCATAGTGTTCCGTTTACATTATAACCCATAGTGCTCAGTATACATTATAACCCCATAGTGTCAGTATACATTATAACCCCATAGTGTTCAGTATACATTATAACCCCATAGTTGTTCAGATACATTATAACCCCATAGTGTCAGTATACATTATAACCCCATAGTGTCTCAGTATACATTATAACCCATAGTGTTCAGTTATACATTATAACCATAGTGTTAGTATACATTATAACCCATAGTGTCAGTATACATTATAAACCCATAGTGTTCAGTATACATTATACCCCATAGTGTCAGTATACATTATAAACCCATAGTGTTCAGTATACATTATAACCCCCAAGTGCTCAGTATACATTATAACCCCATAGGGTTCAGTATACATTAAACCCCATAGTGTTCAGTATACATTATAACCCCATAGTGCTCAGTATACATTATAAACCCATTAGTGTTCAGTATACATTATAACCCCATTAGTGCTCAGTCATACATATAACCCCATAGTGTTCAGTATACATTATAACACCATAGTGTTCAGTATCATTATAACCCCATGTGTTTCAATACATCTAAACCCATAGTGCTCAGTATACATTATAAACCCCATAGTGTTCAGATACAATATAACCCATAGGGTTGATCATTCATACTCCAACATATACCCATAGTTCAGTATACATTATAACCCCATAGTGTTCAGTATACATTATAAACCCCATGTGTCTCAGTATACATTTTAACCCCATAGTGTTCAGTATACATTATAACCCATAGTGTTCAGTTACATTATAACCCCATAGTGCTCAGTATACATTGATAACCACCATAGTGTTCAGTATAACATTATAACCCCATAGTGTTCAGTATACATTATAACCCCATAGTTCAGTAACATTATAACCCATAGTGTCAGTATACATTATAACCCATAGTGTTCAGTTACATTATAACCCCATAGTGTCAGTATTACATTAAACCCCATAGTGTTCAGATATTATACATATAAACCCATAGTGTCAGTATACATTATAACCCATGTGTTCAGTATAACATTATAACCCCATAGTGTCAGTATAAATTATAACCCCATAGTGTTCAGTATACATTTAAACCAATAGTGTTCCGTTAAATTATAACCCCATAGTGTCAGTATACATTATAACCCCATAGTGTTAGTAACATTATAACCCATAGTGTTCAGTATACATTATAACCCATAGTGCTGCTCAGTATACATTATAACCCCATAGTTTCAGTATACATATACCCCATGTGTTAGTATACATTATAAACCCATAGTGTTCAATACATTATAACCCATGTGTTCAGTATACATTATAACCCCATAGTGTCAAGTGATTACATTTATAACCCCATAGTGTTAATATACATTATAACCCATAGTGTTCAGTATACATTTATAACCCCTAGTGTCAAGTATACATTAAACCCCATAGTGTCAGTATACATTATAAACCCCATAGTGTTCAGATTACATTATAACCCATGTGTTCAGTTACTTATAACCCCATAGTGTTCAGTATACATTATAAACCATAGTGTTCAGTATAAATTATAACCCAAATAGGTTCAGCATATTCCCCCCTATGTTGCTATACATTATAACCCCATAGTGTCAGTATACATTATAACCCCATAGTGCTCAGATACATTATAACCCCATAGTGTTCAGTATACATTATAACCCCATACTGTTCAGTATACATTATAACCCATAGTGTTTCAGTATTATACATTAACCCCATCATGTTCAGTATAATATATACCCATAGTGTCCAGTATACATTATAACCCATAGTGTTCAGTATACATATAACCCCATAGTTCAGTATACATTTAACCCCATAGTGCTCAGATACATAACCATAGTGTTCAGATACATTATAACCCCTATGTTCAGTATACATTATAACCCCAAGTGTTCAGATTACATTATAACCCATAGTGTTCAGTATACATTATAACCCCATAGTGCTCAGTATACATTATAACCCCATAGTGTTCAGTATACCATTATAACCCATAGTGTTCAGTATACATAACCCCATAGTGTTCAGTATACACATTATAACCCCATGTGTCAGTCTAATTATAACCCCATAGTGTTCAGTTATACATTATAACCCCATAGTGTTCAGTATACATTATAACCCCATAGGCTCAGTATACATATAACCCCATAGTGTCTCACATTATAACCCCATAGTGTTCAGTCTATACATTATAACCCCATAGTGTTCAGTATACATATAAACCCCATAGTGTCAGTATACATTATAACCCCATAGTGTTCAGTATACATTATAAACCCCATAGGTGCTCAGTATACATTATAACCCAATAGTGTTCAGTATACATTATAACCCCCTAGTGCTCAGTATACATTTAACCACTAGTGTTAGTATACATTATAACCCCATAGTGTTCAGTATACCATTATAACCCCATAGTGTCATATACATTATAACCCAATAGTGTTCAGTATACATTAAACCCATAGTGTCAGTTACATTATCTATTTCAGTATCTATACCCATAGTGTTTCAGTATACATTATAAACCCCATAGTGTTCAGATACATTATAACCCCATAGTGTTCAGTATACATTATAACCCCATAGTGTCAGATATTATAACCCCATAGGTCAGTATACATATAACCCATAGTGTCAGTATACATTATAACCCCATAGTTGCTCAGTATACATTATAACCCCTAGTTCAGTTAATTATAACCCCATATGCTCAGTATACATTATAACCCCATAGTGTTCAGTATACATTTAACCCCATAGTGTTCAGTATACATTTTATAACCCCATAGTGTCGTATACATTATAAACCCATAGTGTTCAGTATACATTATTACCCCAGTGTGCACATGTCAGTATACATTATAACCCATAGTGTTCGTATACATTATAACCCCATAGTGCTCGGTATACATTATAACCCCATAGTGTTCAGTATACATTAAACCCCATAGTGTTCAGTATACATTATAACCACCATAGTCAGGCCGTATACATTATAACCCCATTAGTGTTCAGTATACATTATAACCCCCATAGTGCAGTATACCTTAACCCCATAGTGTTCAGTATACATTATAACCCCATAGTGTTCAGATACATATAACCCCATAGTGTCAGTATTACATTATAACCCATAGTGTTTCAGTATACATTATAACCCCATAGTGCTCAGTATACATTAAACCCATAGTGTTCAGTATACATTATAACCCCATAGTGCGTCAGTATACATTATAACCCCATAGTGTTTTTCAGCATACATTATAACCCCATAGTGTCAGTATACATATAACCCATAGTGTTCGATACAATTATAACCCCATAGTGTTCAGTATACATTATAAACCCCATAGTGCTCAGTATAAATTATAACCCATATGTGTCAGTATACATTATAAACCCCATAGTGCTCAGTATACATATAACCCCATAGTGTTTCAGTATACTATTATATACCCATAGTGCTCAGTTATACATTATAACCCCATAGTGTTCAGTATACATTATAACCCCATAGTGTTCAGTAACATTATAACCCCATAGTGCAGTATACATTATAACCCCATAGATGTTCAGTATACATTATAACCCCATAGTGCCTAGTATACATTATAACCCCATAGTGTTCAGTATACAATAAACCCATAGTGTTCAGTATACATTATAACCCCATAGTGTTCAGTCATACATTATAACCCCATAGTGCTCAGTATAACATTAACCCCATAGGTGTCAGCAATACCAGTATAAACCCCATAGTGTTCAGTATACATGTATAACCCCCTAGTGTCAGATACATTATAACCCATAGTGCTCAGTATACATTATAACCCCATAGGTTCAGTATACATTATAACCCCATGTGTTGCAGTTATACATTATACACCCATAGTGTTCAGTATACAAATTATAACCCAATAGGTTCAGTATACATTATAACCCCATAGTGCTCAGTATACATTATAACCCCCTAGTGTTCAGTATACATTTAACCCCATAGTGTTCAGTATACATTATAACCCCATAGTGCTCAGTATACATTATAACCCCATAGTGTTCAGTATACATTATAACCCCATAGTGCTCAGTATACATTATAAACCCCATAGTGTTCAGTATACATTATAACCCCATAGTGTTCAGTATACATTATAACCCCATAGTGCTCAGTATACATATAACCCCATAGTGTTCAGTATTACATTATAACCCCATAGTGTTCAGTATACATTATAACCCATAGTGTTCAGTATACATTATAACCCCTAGTGTTCAGATACATTTAACCCCATAGTGCTCAGTATACATTATAACCCCTGTGTTCAGTATACATTATAACCCCATAGGTTCAGTATACATTATAACCCATAGTGTTCAGTATACATTATAACCCATAGTGTTCAGTATACATATAACCCATAGTGTTCAGTATACATTATAACCCCATAGTGCTTCAGTATACATTATAACCCCATAGTGTTCAGTAAACAGTATAACCCCATAGGTCAGGATACATTAAACCCCATAGTGTCAGTATACATTATAACCCCATAGTGTTCAGTTATACATTATAACCCCATAGTGTTCAGTATACATTATAACCCCATAGTGTTCAGTAACATTTAACCCCATAGTGTTCAGATATACATTATAACCCCATAGTGCTTCAGTATCTTATAAACCCCATAGTGTTTCAGTATACATTAAAACCAATAGTTTCGTATACATTAAACCCATAGGTTCAGTACATTATAACCCCATAGTGCTCAGTATACATTATAACCCCATAATGTTCAGTATACATTATAACCCCATAGTGTTCAGTATACATTATAACCCCATAGTGTTCAGTATACATTATAACCCCATAGTGTCAGTATACATTAAACCCCATAGTGTCAGTATACATTATAAACCCATAGTGTTCAGTATACATTATAACCCCATAGTGTTCAGTATACATTTAACCCCATAGTGTTTCAGTATCATTATAACCCCATAGTGTTCAGTATACATTATAACCCCATAGTGTTCAGTATACATTATAACCCCATAGTTCAGTATACATTATAACCCATAGTGTTCAGTATACATTATAACCCCATAGTGTTCAGTATACATTATAACCCCATAGTGCTCAGTATACATTATAACCCCATAGTGTTCAGTATACATTATAACCCCATAGTGTTCAGTATAACATTAAACCCCATAGTGTTCAGTATACATTATAACCCCCCATATGTGCTCAGTATACATTATAACCCCATAGTGTTCAGTCTACATTATAACCCCATAGTGTTCAGTATACATATACCCATAGTGTTCAGTATACATTTAACCCATAGTGTCAGTAACATATAAACCCATAGTGTTCAGTATACATTATAACCCCATAGTGTTCAGTATACATTATACCCCATAGTGTTCAGGATACATTATACCCCAATAGTGTTCAGTATACATTATAACCCCATAGTGTCAGTACATTATAACCCCATAGTGTTCAGTATACATTATAACCCATAGTGTTCAGTATAATTATAACCCATAGTGCTCAGTAACATTAAAACCCATAGTGTTCAGATACATATAACCCCATAGTGCCAGTTATACATTATAACCCCATAGTGTTCAGTATACATTATAACCCCATAGTGCTCAGATACATTATAACCCCATAGTGTTCAGTATACATTAATAAACCCCATTAGTGTTCAGTATACATTATAACCCCATATAGTGTCAGATACATTATATACCCCATAGTGTTAGTATACATATAAACCCATAGTGTCAGTATACATTATAAACCCATTGTGCCTAGTTATACATTATAACCCCATAGTGTTCATATACATTATAACCCCATAGTGTTCAGATATATTACATATAACCCATAGTGTTAAGTATACATTATAACCCCATAGTGTCAGTATACAATTATACCCCATAGTGTTCAGTATCCACATTATAACCCCATAGTGTTCAGGATACTTATAACCCCATAGTGCTCAGTATACATTACAACCCATAGTGTTCAGTATACATTATAACCCCATAGTGTTTCCCCCAGTATACATTATAACCCCATAGTGTTCAGTACTAACCAGTTATACAATACCCATAGTGTTCAGTATACATTATAACCCCATAGTGGTTCAGTATAACATTATAACCCATAGTGTTAGTATACATTATAACCCCCATAGTGTTCAGTATACATATAAACCCCATAGTGCTCAGTATACATTAATAACCCATAGTGTTCAGTATACATTATAACCCCATAGTGTTCAGTATACATTATAACCCCATGTGTTCAGTATACATTATAACCCCATATGTTCAGTATATTATAAACCCATAGTGTTCAGTATACATTATAACCCCATAGTGTTCAGTATACATTAAACCCCATAGTGGTCAGTATACATTATCCCCATAGTGCTCAGGATAACTTATAACCTCATTGTTTCAGTATTACATTATAACCCCATAGTGTTCAGTATACATTATAACCCCATAGTGTTCAGTTCGACATTATAACCCATAGTGTTCAGTATACATTATAACCCATAGTGTTCAGTATACATTTATAAACCCCATAGGGTTCAGTATACATTATAAACCCCATAGTGTTTCAGTATTACATTATAACCCCATAGTGTTCAGTATACATTATAACCCCATAGTGTCAGTATACATTGAACCCCATAGTGTTCAGTATACATTATAACCCATAGTGTTCAGTATACTTATAACCCATAGTGTCAGTATACATTATAAACCCCATAGTGCTCAGTATACATTATAACCCCATAGTGTTCAGTATACATTATAACCCCATAGTGTTCAGTTAACTCAACACCCCTAGTGCTCAGTATACATTATAACCCCATAGTGTTCAGATATCATTATAACCCCCATAGTGCTCAGTATACATTATAACCCCATAGTGTTCAGTATACATTATAACCCCATAGGGCTCAGATACTATTAAACCCCATAGTGTTCAGTAAATTATACCCATGTTCAGTTAATTTAACCCCATAGTGATTCAGTGTTATACATTTATAACCCCATAGTGCTCAGTATACATATAACCCCATAGTGTTCAGTATACATATAACCCCATAGTGTTCAGTAACATTATAACCCCATAGTGTTAGCATACATTATAACCCATAGTGACTCAGTATACATTATAACCCATAGTGTTCAGCATATTATAACCCCATAGTGTTCAGTATACATTATAACCCATAGTGCTCAGTATACATATAACCCCATAGTGCTCAGTATACATTATAACCCATAGGTTCAGTATCATTATAACCCATAGTGCTCAGGTATACATTATAACCCCATAGTGTTCAGTATACCATTATAATACCACATAGTGTTCAGTATACATTATAACCCATAGTGTCTGTATACATTAACCCATAGTGTTCAGTATTACATTATAACCCATAGTGTTCAGTATACATTATAACCCCATAGGTTCAGTATACATATAACCCCATAGTGTTCAGTATACATTATAACCCCATAGTGGTCAGTATACATTATAAACCATAGGGCTCAGTATACATTATAACCCCATAGTGTTCAGTATACATTATAACCATAGTGTCAGTATACATTTAACCCATAGTGTTCAGTATACATTATAACCCCATAGTGCTCAGATACTTTAACCCCATGTCGTATACATTATAACCCCATAGTTTCCGTATTACATTATAACCCCATAGTGTCAGTATACATTATAACCCATAGTGTTCAGTTGATACAATTATAAACCCCATAGTGCTCAGTATACATTATAACCCATAGGTCAGTATACATTCTAACCCACTATGGTCAGTATACATTATAACCCATAGTGTTCAGATACATTATAAACCCCATAGTGCTCAGTATACATTATAACCCCATAGTGTTCAGTATACATTATAACCCCATAGTGTTCAGTTATACATATATAACCCCATAGTGCTCAGTAACATTAACCCCATAGTGTCAGTATACATTATAAACCCCATAGTGTCAGTATACATTTATAACCCATAGTGTCAGTATCATTTAACCCATAGGTTCAGTAACTTTATAACCCATAGTGTTCAGTATACATTATAACCCCATAGTGTTCAGTATACATTATAACCCCATAGTTGTCAGTATACATTATAACCCCATAGTGTCAGTATACATTATAACCCATAGTGCTCAGGTATACATTATAACCCCATAGTGTTCAGTATACATTATAACCCCAGTGTTCAGTATACATTATACCCCATAGTGTTAGCATAATTATAAACCCCATAGTGTCAGTATACATATAACCCCATAGTGTTCAGATACATTATAACCCCATAGTGTTCAGTATACATTATAACCCCATAGTGCTCAGTTATACTTATACCCCATAGTGCTCAGTATACATTTATAACCCCATAGTGTTCAGTATACATTATAACCCCATAGTGCTCAGTATACATTATAACCCCATAGTGTTAGTATACATTAAACCCCATAGTGTTCAGTATACATTATAACCCCATAATGCTCAGTATACATTATAACCCCATAATGTTCAGTATACATTATAACCCCATAGGTTCAGTATACATATAACCCCCATATGTTCCGTATACATATAACCCCATAGTGTTCAGTATACATTATAACCCATAGTGTTCAGTTATACATTATAACCCCATAGTGTTCAGTATACATTATAACCCCATATCAGTATCATTATAACCCTAGGTAGTCTACATTAGAACCCATAGGTCAGTAACATTATTTAACCCATAGTGTTCAGTATTACCATTATAACCCCATAGGTGTTCAGTATACATTATAACCCCATAGTGTTCAGTATACAGTTATAACCCAAGTGCTCAGATACTTATAACCCCATAGGTCAGTATACATTAAACCCAAGGTGTTCAAGTTCAATTATAAACCCATAGATAGTGTTCAGTATCATATAACCCCATAGTGTTCAGTTACATTATAAACCCCCTATGTTCAGTGTCGACATTATAAACCCCATAGTGTTCAGTATACATATAACCCCATAGTGTCCAGTATAAATTATAACCCCAATAGTGGTTCAGTATACATTATAACCCCATACTGGTCAAGTATACATTATAACCCCATAGTGTTCAGTATTACATTATAAACCCCATAGTTCTCAGTATACATTATAACCATAGTGTTTCAGTATACATTATAAACCCCATAGTGTTCAATATACATTTATAACCCAATAGTGATCAGTATACATTTAACCCATAGTGTTCAGATACATTTAACCCATACGGGTTTCAGTATACATTATAACAACATAGTGTTCAGTATTACATTATCATAATCCATAGGTTCAGTATACATTATAACCCCATAGTGTTCAGTAACATTATACCCCATAGTGTTCAGTATACATGTAATCCCCATAGGGTTCAGTATACATTATAACCCCATAGTGTTCGTATACATTATAACCCCTAGTGTTTCAGTTTATAACATTATAACCCATAGTTTCAGTATACATTATAACCCATAGTGTTCAGATAACCGAGTTATAACAGTATAACACCATAGTGGTTCAGTATACATTATAACACCATAGTGTCAGATACATTATAACCCCATAGTGTTCAGTATACATTATAACCCCATAGTGTTCAGTATACATTATAACCCCATAGTGTTCAGTATACATAATGTAAGTGAATGGACTTGTGATGCACAGTTTAATCTCACTGCTATAATGTAACGCTCAGTTTACCATATAAAGGGTGGGTTCCCATAATTCAACACTGAGACAAATTCCCATAACATGAACATCCATTGACTGGCAGACACTGACTATTTCCCGCCATTGGGATGAAACGCGCCTAGGTCAAGGCGTTTGTGAGTTGTGTGAAGATTTCTGAGCCGATAGGGAATGGAGCCTGTATTTATGGAATGATCGGTGGAGGAAACCGGGTGAAGATTCTGGGCGAGCTAGAGAGACTGTCTCTGAGAAGAACTGGCAATAGACTGTAGTGACTGCACTCACTTGTGTCTCTCATTGTAATTATTACAGTGCTCGTCACCCATACTGGTGGGTTCCCTGGAGAACATTTGTCCAATATTTCAGTGCCACCTCCTGTTTAAGGGTGGTGGGGTGCTATGGAACTACGGTGACCACGCCCCTAGATGACTGGCAACTTTTTGGATATAATCTGTTTTCACATTTTAATTTTTATATATTGTTATTGCTTTTATATGGGTTGTCAATAAAGTTTGTTCATTTTATTCTTTGGTGGTTATGGCAGTTTGCCCCCGTAGTGGGGTCTATTTAACAGTGCATCTATCGCCTGTTTTCTAAGTAAGGCCGGGTAAGTAATCCCGGGTGATAGCAGCCCAGTCCGGTAACAGGCCACATGGTGCAATATGCACTTTTCTACCATGTCCATAATAGTAGGTGCTTTACCAGGGAACTCGTTTTGGTCTAAACTGTGCATTTAGTTTTAAAATGAATTAAGCTTTAAACGCTGGTAAATAGGATTTATTTATGAACAATATCTGTGTCTTCATTACTATCAGGGTTGGGTTTCCAGTGGAGAGGTGGTTAGAAGCCTCTGGGTATTACCCAGAAATCTCTTCTTATTTCATTTGCATATTGTAAGGACGCTCTACCACGCCCATCCATCTAAGACGCTTTACCATGCAGACTAGGCCCATGTTGTACTGATGATGGCTCAATGACCCTGAAACCGGCCTACAGCTGCCACTCTGTATCTGCACTTCGCTCATGCAAATCAATACGATCCTAGTCCCTTATCACTGGTAGTATCTAGCAAGTTTCTAGCATGCCCATTAGGGAAAAAAATAGTGGATCATTGGCCATTCAGCCATGGCCCAATATCAGAATATCCCAATACTATTGGCAGTATAGTGTACGTTTCTCATGCACCCTAAGGCCTGGTAAACACATGGAGTGATTTCTACCAATCAATCCCTAATGTTTTAATTTAATTGAATTGGCGAAGGGTAAGAATATAAACCAGCAGCCAGACTCAAGGGCGTAACAAATATCTATACATTATGGAACTTATTTGGAAACTGCTGTAATCGGACATGAATTTTGCGACCAAAGTCACATGCGTCCAACTTTATCAAACATGTATGAAATAAAGTTTTGTATTAGAAGCATTGTATTAAAAAAAGGTTTATTATTTATTAAATTGTCTGATTTAATATTACAATCCATTCGTTTTAAATATTATCTTCTTGATTATCAAAGCCAAGTCTTTGTTACCTAATGTAGACTATGGGCAAACCCATTCATACAGAAAATACAGGAACCGATTTACCCAAATTATCAGTGCAGTCCCTCCGAGAAGAACTTCAGTGTCAATATATAAATCTGAAACTTTTTAATTAGTTTACATTGAGAAATGGTTTCCTGATTCTCTCAAGAACGTCTCCATTCATATATTTCGAGCAGTTGACCTATAACTTGAGTTTTTAGTGTTTTTGTCCTTAATCCATATATGAGGGGGGTCAGAATAGGAGGAAACACTAAAGCAGTCATGGACAGTAGGATGTGGACTAATGTAGGAAGATTTACGTTCTCCAGTCTGTACCGAATAAAAATAAACAAAACTCCTTTCAGGAAAATGGAAAAAATGAGTAAATGAGTAACCACAGTGTGAGTAGCTTTCTTACCGGCATCTTTAGAAACCTTCGTACAAACCAGAAAGATCTGTATGTAGGAATAGAGCAAAATTAATAAAGCGGTAATTAAGTAAAATGCAAAAGTAACGGTTCCAAATATATTATTCACAGAAGAATCTAAACAAGACAATATAAAAAGAGACATGTTATCACAAAAAATATTGTTGATCTGAGATCCACATAGAGGGAGTCTCGCAGATAGAAGTATAGTGATCAAGACTATGATTAGATTAAAAAAGAAGGAGCCTACAAGGAGATTTAGCACCACCACATTGGTCATCAGAGAGTTGTAACGTAAGGGGTGACAGACGGCCAGGTGGGTGTCATACGCCATGAGGGTGAACGTGGAGATTTTGCAGTAAGTGGAAATCATCAGGCAGAAACTTTGAATGAAACAGGCGTCACGTGAGATCACTGTCGTCGAAGAAACCAAGTCAACAATCAGTTTGGGGAAGAAAGAGGAACTTCCAATGATCCCATTTAGCACAAGACTGGCGATGAGTACATACATGGGCTGGTGAAGACTTTCTTCCGCCCACACCGCAATGACAATGATGAGGTTGAACAGCAGGATTAATAAATAAATTAAAAGTAACAATGAACTATAAAGATATTTTAACCCATCCATCTCTACTAAACCAAGAAGGGTGAAGCTGGTGCTGATGTTGAACTCACTGACCATCTTCTGTTCAGCCAAATGAGTTTGTTTGCTGCTTGAGGAGCTCTGGCTTGAAGAGTAAATCTGAGATCCGTCAAGAGCTGATCAAGAACAGAAATCCAATGGTTTTGCATTTGTTTAGGATTCTGCACTGCAGTTGGAATTGAAATCCACGCTGGTTTTAATGATAGAGAAGTGATGGACAAACTATGTTACTGGTTTCTTTTGCAGAAACTCAATACTGTGCCTCATATGTTAACTCCCAATTCATGTGGGCGACACAAAAATACCTTCGCTTTTATATGTTACAACTCCCATGTTGCCTCTCTGTTTATTTCCCAGTAGAACACGTACTGTACTGTACCCTGTGTTGTCATCAGTTCAATGCAGTGAAGCAGAATAAATGAGTAATGACAAGTTGCACAGTCATATAAAGAAATTGTTTTACAGATAGCTGATGTCATAGGCAGATTATAAGGCAGTTAGTGAGCAAGGCCAAAAAACGAATACTTTCATATCTAAACTTTTATCCTACCTTTCTGAGCACCAGCACAATAAATCAATAAATGATTGTTAGCCATCTCGAGCGCTTTGTACCCGTCCCGCTATTTGTTTCTGTATGTTGTCCCTCCCATTAGATTGTAAGCTCTTCGGGGCAGGGATCTCACTCCTAATGTCTCAAGGCACACCACACACGATCGTTAAATGCACGGTATTGCTAAAAACCGAGACCGTGCCTTTATAAATATGGCTCTATGTACAATAGATTCCAAGGTTTACAGGGTCCCGTAGCAGATTTACCAGAGGCTGTGCACCAGAAGACTTTCTCTAGAAGGAGCTTTGATGATAATATTTGATTTTTTTAGATTTATGATCGCAATCATAAATTAATGATCATTAAAGGGCATGTCCACCCTCTTTTCCTATATTCTTACACTCTAATTACAGCACCTCGTTCCTCCGCCAGAACTGCAAGCAGGGGGCCGGACCGGCAGCTGAGGCTGTGGTTGGCTTAGTGGCAGCCAGTCAGAGCCACAGCTGCCATCAATGAGAACGGTGAGGGAATGAGGTGCTTTAAGTAGAGAAGGGAAGTGTTTTTTGTGCAAGAATATAGCGGTTGGGGGTGGGGACATGCCCTACAGTATAGCAAAAGGATTTAACGCTGCAGTAGAAGAAGCCAGGGAGGGATCGGGAGGGATCGGGAGGGATGGGAAAGGGCTCCACTGCGCATGTCTCTATCCCTCCCGGAGGCATCACAGAGGCAGAGACCTTTTGGACAGGAAGACAGCTCCTACCCTACAGTTTCTTGGACTTTGAAGAGCCACTATAGGAGAACCATAAGGAGCAGGGAAGTAAGGTAAGGAATTATTTTACTTGTACAGTGGGGCCAGTAGTGGGGGAATTTTTAGTTTGGGGGGGTGGACATTTAAAGGCACAATATAAAAAGCGAGACGTGCCTTTATAAATATGGCTCTATATACAATGGAATCCAAGGTCTACAGGGGTCCATCTTGGTTCTTTGCTTGTGTACAATGTTACAACCTGTGTTATTTATACTAAAATAATAACAGGGAAATTCACCAAGAGCCGGCAAATTTCCTGTACCAAATCTGTATGTACCAGAGGCTGCGTAAATATGCAGAGAAAAGGTGCTTGCGTGGGGATATGATTACTGTGTATAAATACATTAACGGGCCATACAATAAACTATCTGGGGCATTGTTCACCAATAGAACATGTCAGAGGACACGAGGACATCCCTTAAGACTTGAAGAAAAAAGGTTTAGGCTTCAAGTTGGGAAAGGGTTTGTCACTGTGAGAACGGTAAAGCTATGGGGAACGTCTCCAGTGGACGATGTTATGGCAGGTTCATTGGTCAGTTTAATAAAAAGCTGGATGAGTTTCTGAAACAAGGAATGTTACAAGTTACTGGTATTGATACATAAAGTAGAGTTGGGAAAGGGTTTGTCACTGTGAGAACGGTAAAGCTATGGAACTGTTTCCAGTGGACGTTGTTATGGCAGGTTCATTGGTCAGTTTAATAAAAAGCTGGATGAGTTTCTACAAACAAGAATGTTACAAGTTACTGGTATTGAACATAAAGTAGAGTTGGGAAAGGGTTTGTACTGTGAGAACGGTAAAACTATGGAACTGTCTTCCAGTGGACGTTGTTATGGCAGGTTCATGGTCAGTTAATAAAAAGCTGGATGAGTTTCTACAAACAAGGAATGTTACAGTTACTGGTATTGATACATAAAGTAGAGTTGGGAAAGGGTTTGTCACTGTGAGAACGAGTAAAGCTATGGAACTGTCTTCCAGTGGACGTTGTTATGGCGGGTTCATTGGTCAGTTTAATAAAAGCTGGATGAGTTTCTACAAACAAGGAATGTTACAAGTTACTGGTATTGATACATAAGTAGAGTTGGGAAAGGGTTGTCACTGTGAGAACGGTAAAGCTATGGAACTGTCTTCCAGTGGACGTTGTTATGGCAGGTTCATTGGTCAGTTAAATAAAAAGCTGGATGAGTTTCTACAAACAAGGAATGTTACAAGTTACTGGTATTGATGCATAAAGTAGAGTTGGGAAAGGGTTTGTCACTGTGAGAACAGTAAAGCTATGGAACTGTCTTCCAGTGGATGTTGTTATGGCAGGTTCATTGGTCAGTTTAATAAAAAGCTGGATGAGTTTCTACAAACAAGGAATGTTACAAGTTACTGGTATTGATACATAAAGTAGAGTTGGGAAAGGGTTTGTCACTGTGAGAACGGTAAAGCTATGGAACTGTCTTCCAGTGGACGTTGTTATGACAGGTTCATTGGTCAGTTTAATAAAAAGCTGGATGAGTTTCTACAAACAAGGAATGTTACAAGTTACTGGTATTGATACATAAAGTAGAGTTGATCCAGGGAAATTTTCGATTGCCAGTTAGGAAGGAATTTTTTTTCCCTTCATCCTGTTTTCTTTTTTTTGCCTTCCTTTGGATCAACTGTTAGGTAGGACATGAGGATATTGCTGAGTGGGTTGCACTGGATGGACATATGTCTTTATTCAACCTCAATACCATACTATACTATACTTACCTCATCTGCTGGGAGACAGTTTCTCCATTTCTCACTGTAAAGAAACCTTTCCTAACCTGAAGATGAAACTTCTACTTCTACTACTACAGTATATTTATTAATACCAGTAATTCTCAATATTATATAGTATCCCCGTACCAACCAGAACTACAGTATATGTATTAATACCAGTAATTCTCAATATTATATAGTATCTCTGTACCAACCAGAACTACAGTATATGTATTAATACCAGTAATCTCAATATAATAGTATCCCTGTACCACCAGAACTAAGTAGATGTATAATACCAGTAATTCTCAATATTATATAGTATCCCTGTACCAACCAGAACTACAGTATATGTATTAATACAAGTAATTCTCAATATTATATAGTATCCCTGTACCAACCAGAACTACAGTATATGTATTCATACCAGTAATTCTCAATATTTTATAGTATCCCCGTACCAACCAGAACTACAGTATATGCATTAATACCAGTTATTCTCAATATTACATAGTATCCCTGTACTAACCAGAACTACAGTTTATGTAATAATTCCAGTAATTTTCAATATTATATAGTATCCCCGTACCAACCATAACTACAGTATATGTATTAATTCCAGTAATTCTCAATATTATATAGTATCCCCGTACCAACCATAACTACAGTATATGTATTAATACCAGTAATTCTAAATATTATATAGTATCCCTGTACCAACCAGAACTACAGTATATGTATTAATACCAGTAATTCTCAATATTATATAGTATCCCTGTACCAACCAGAACTACAGTATATGTATTAATACCAGTAATTCTCAATATTATATAGTATCCCCGTACCAACCATAACTACAGTATATGTATTAATACCAGTAATTCTCAATATTATATAGTATTCCCGTACCAACCAGATCTACAGTATATGTATTAATACCAGTAATTCTCAATATTATATAGTATCCCTGTACCAACAAGAACTACAGTATATGTATTAATACCAGTAATTCTCAATATTATATAGTATCCCTGTACCAACCAGAACTACAGTATATGTATTAATACCAGTAATTCTCAATATTATTTAGTTTTAGAAACTTGTCCAGGCCTTTTTTAAAGCTATTCAATGAACTTGCCATTACCACATCTGCTGGAAGACAGTTCCACAGTTTCACCGCTCTCACTGTAAAGAAACCTTTCCTAACCTGTAGATGAAACTTCTTCTCTTCCAATCTTAAAGGATGTCCACGAGTCCTCTGATATGACCTATTAGTGAACAATGCACCAGAGAGTTCATTGTATGGTCCATTAATATATTTGTATAAGGTTATCATGTCCCCACGCAAACGTCGCTTCTCCAATGTAAACAGCCCTAACTTGTCTAATCTGCCTGCATAGTCAAGCCTCTCCATTCCCCTTATTAATTTAGTTGCCCTTCTCTGAACTGCTTCCATTTCCAGGATGTCCCTTTTGTATATGGGATTCCAAAACTGCATTCCATCTAAGCCCATGTAAGTCCATTGACTTTGACTTACATGGGCTGTTCCTTTTTGATTACTATAGGAAAAAACAAATTCCTTGTGGCCTCCGCATCAATAATGTTCCCACTATAGGTCGCAATACCATGGACTTCTGTCGTAAATGGACTGGGGTCCTAAATCGATGTTCCATGGAACTCATGATCCTAGTAGTGGAGGAAGTGGCCAGGGAATTGGAAGAAGCCGAAAAGAAACTTACTGCATTTGAAACCAAACATAACGACTTAGTTACATTGGAAGAACATAAAGAAGCACTGAACAAGTACAAGGCACAAAGTGAGTCCTATAAGTTAGAGCTAATCCGCTTCAAGAGACAAAAACTGCAAAAGGTGCAGACAGACTATGAGGATTCCACTAGACCCCTCAGCACCACGGAACAAGCAATCTTACAAAAAGGTTTGTCATTTGTCCCTAGACCTGTATAAATTTAACAGACATCTGGCACTGAGAGAGTTTTTTATCAACCAACCCAAGGGGGAAATATCGAAGGAACTACACTTAAAAGCAAATTTGAGCCACGCACTACTAATATACAACTTAAATGTTTTAACCAGGTGGTGACTAAGGAAATAGATGACGTGAGTAAAAAGTCTAACACTACCCATAATTTAACACGAGAAGAGTGGAAGGCATTGAACACACTAAAAAATGATCACTCTATTGTGATTAGACCAGTCGATAAAGGTGGGGGAGTATTGATCTTGGATGTCTCATATTATCGACAGGAGATATTGAGCCAATTAAGTAATAAGACTGTATACGAAAAATTGGAGGGAGATCCCACCAGGTTTTACCAGAAACAAATTCAAACCCGCATTAATCGGGCGGTCCAGACACATATTATCAGCAAAGACATGGGAGATTATTTATATCAGGAATACCCAAAATGCCCAATTATATATACATTACCAAAAGTGCACAAAAATTTGGAAAAACCCTCAGGACGGCCAATTATTTCTATGAGAGGTGGACTGTTAGAACACTTGGGCAGGTTTGTAGACAATATTCTCCAACCTATTGTCCAGAATCTTCCTACCTACCTTAGAGGGGGTCCAATCTATGTTGAATGCCAACAATTCTGGCAATCAGGCATTTCAGGATTTCCTTCTAGAAATGTTGGAAAAAACTCTCAAATATAATTTCTTTAGATTTGAGAACACATAACTCCAGTGGGCAGGGACGGCCATGGGCCCTACATATGCACATTTGGTGATGTATAAGTATGAAATGACTAATATTGTGTCGAATATGGTGACCAATTATTACTTTATTACAGGTTCATTGATGACTTGTTTCTCATCTGGCATGGAACCCGTGAATCCTTGGATCATATGTACCAGCAATTAAACGGTCTGAATTCAACCATAAGATTCACAATGACTGTGAGTACTAACAAAATAGAGTTCCTAGATTTATGTGTATGGAGACAAGACACAACACTATCTTATTCACTATTTCGCAAGGAAACAGACCGCAACACACTCCTACATTATAGCAGCGGCCATCCTAGACAATCAAAAAATTCACTACCCATATCTCAGTTCATGCGAGTTATTAGAAATATAGAAATAACTCCAACCCCGAGACTTTGGAACAGCAAATGAATGAAATGTGGCACAAATTTGAAAACCGAGGCTATCCATAAGGAGTTTTGAGGAGTTTTTGAGGCCCTATTTAAAGCTAAAATTAAAGCTTACGGGGAACCTAGCACTACAATTACTCCTAAAGATAAATCACCGCTGGTGGCAAGTATTCAACACTCTTCATTGGGACTAACTATCAAGACAACCATTTCAAAAAATTGGGACATTTTAAAATCAGACTCAAATTTTAACAAGCTGCTACATGAACACCTGCTTATTGGCTACAGAAGAGGAAAGAGTCTTAGGGACTATTTGGTAAAAACGCACTTTAAAAGAATGTTAACAGACAGGAATTGGTTACAGATGACGGATCAAAGCAAGGGTTGCTTTAAATGCATTATGATGACAGGCAGAACCTTTACACATCCTCACACTAACAAGGTAATTCCAATTAAACATAGAATTACTGTACATGTACGACTACTCACGTCATTTACATGATCACTTGCCCCTGCAACTTAACATATTTAGGTAAGACTGGCCTTGCTCTTAGACTCAGGATGGATGGCCACTGTTCAGCTATAACCACAGCCTACCGCGATGGACACACTAACAAACATGTTTTAGAACAAGGCCATAGCCTGAAAGCTTTTCAATTTATGGCCATTGATCATGTCCCTAAGCCCACCAGAGGAGGCAATAGGTCACAATTTTTGTTGCAATGTGAGGCAAGATGGATTTGGTTTTTAAATACAGTCCAACCAAGTGGACACTGCGAGAGATAACAAACCAATTAATAGAGAGACTATTATTTTTGTTATTAAAGTAACAGAGAGTCGGCCCACTGTATTTATTAAGATTTTTCAGTAAGTAAAATAAAAATTGTTTTGGGTGTTTCCCAGTTGGATGCACTACATGTTTAACTTAAGGTCACAAATTGACACAGTTGAGCACACTCTATGTCACTTTATGCACACAAAATGGTTTGTAGGGGGGGGTAGAAGAAAACGGGAGGGAGAGGGAAGGGGGAGGACTCTCCTGCGCATGCCTCAGACCTTGTCCGAGGTTGAGGCTGAGACAGGCGCAGGATGAGTCACACAGAGCTTCCTACACTACACTTTCCTGGACTTTGGAGGGGCACAGCATGGCAACCATAAGGAGCTGGGATGTAAGGTAAGGATTTTTGTACACTACAGAGTGGGGCCAGTATGGGGTTAAATTTCAGTTTTGGGGGTGGACATGCCCTTTAAGACATATCGACGCGTTTCATCTCTGTACGAGCCGTCCTCAGGATATTACATCACAAAAATCAGGTGTCCTCAAATAGGAACAAGGTAACGATCCAGGAAACACATCAAAGATCAAAGTAAAAACTATGTAACAGATTTAAAATATGGACCAAAAGTATCCAAAATCATTAAACACAAACAATTAGATAGTAGGTGGAGGAAATAACGAAGTCAAAGCATAATATTCTCCATGTACAGTATGAATATGTGCTAATTGCTAACAAAGAAATAATAGGAGGGACAGATATTAGGAACAGACACATAGGAGCTTATAGAAAACAATGTAGTAAAAGTTGCTCATTGGGCCACTTTGGCGTCAGAGTCAAGACGGTGAATCCATCTTAACTCCTTATTAATATTGGATTTGATATCACTGTTCGACAGTTCGTCTATGGCCATGCATCTAAGACTAGCAAGAGGGTGAGTTGGCATGGGACTGGTAAATCGCCAAATTTGGTATCCAATTTTACTGCCGTGCTACAGCTAGCAGCTTGGCATATGGAGGATCTATGATTTGCCATACGTTCCTTAAACATAGTCCTGGTTTAGCCCACATAGTATAAACCCCATGGGCAAATAACAATGTAAACCACAAATCGTCTATCACGTGAAAATCTATGTTTTATGGGAAATCTTCTCCCACTGTGTGGATGGGCAAATTCCTTACCCATTAGTATGGACCTACAAGTAGTACAGTCTGGGCACCGATAGCAACCTTGGCGGGGAGTACCCCAAATATTAGTTGGGGTGGGAGATTTGAATTTAAGTACATCCGTAACCACCAAGTGATTAGCCAGATTGAGACCCCTACGGTAGGTAAAGTGAAGTTTAGTTTCACCAAAAACCATTTGCTTATCTCAGCGGATTTTCTCTAATTTTCACTGGGGTGTATAAAATCAATGGTATTAACCTCTCTCAGGGGAGTAGGGGTACCAGGTTCATGCTGTATCATTACATGCTGGCGAGCCCATTCTAGTTGTTCAGAAAACATTTTAGTGGGATAACCTCTAACTTGTAGGCGATTGTACATTTCCTCCAATTGAGCCTCAGCCAATTGTATATCCGTATAGTTTCTCAGTACCCGGAGAAATTGGCTGTAGGCCCTTCTTAGTATTGTATGGGTGACAACAGGAATTGTACAAAACAGAATTGTGATCAGTACATTTTCTGAATAAGGTGGTGCCGAGACAATCATTACGTTTGTAAATACGTATATCCAAAAAATCTATCTGAATCTTTTTAATGGTAAGAGTGAGTTTCAGTGGGGTGGGCAAATCATTTAGATGCTGGATAAAGTATCTTCCTCCGCAGTACCCCTCTACAAGAAGAACATATTGTCTATGTATCTTCTGTAGAAGAGGGCTTTTGCTGAGGGATAAATGTACCAACTCTCAAAGTGTTTCATGTACAAATTGACCACAGATGGGACCACATTGGACCCCATCGCGACCACAGTGTGTTGGATGTATTACTTAGATTTAAAGGGAAAGTAATTTTTGGAAATAATGAATTCTAGCAAATCTAATAAGAACCCAATAGGAGGCCCCAATTGTCAGAGACCACAAATGCTTCAGGGAATGACTCAATACCCTCAAGTTGAGGGATGATAGTGTAAAGGCTTTTGAAATTACATGTCATAAGACAGATATTTTCCATAGGGTATTTTTTGAGGGCCAGAAGTTCTATAAGCTGTTGGTCGTCCCTTAAATAAGATGGCATTTCCTTTACCAGTGGCTGTAAGAAGCTATCCAAAAACTGTGCAACTGGTTTAAAAAAGGGAAGCATGTGATGACACAATGGGTCGACCAGGGGGAGTCGCTAAATTTTTGTGGAAATGATTGGACACCTGGGATGCTCTCTGGAGAGAAAATCACATTTTTGTTATCCAATCATTTTTTACAACCCTAATTTGATCTCTTTGACATAGAGTTGGACTTGTTCAAATTACAAAGTAATCTAAAACTTTCTTTAGATTTCTTTAGAGAATCTGAGAGTATGTCTATTGCTTCTGTAGATAAATTCAAAAATAGGAGCACTATTAAAATATAATTCAACTCATCACTCAATGTGTTTCTTTTTCCAAACTGTCCACCCCTTTTGTAGATTTATAAATTTTAACGATTCAGCGGGAGGAACTATACCATCCCAGTTGACATTCTGAAGAGCTGCTTTTAACCTGGGAAAATTTGCTTTCCTGAAATTAAATGTCTTTGTTAACCCAGCGCACTTTTCCTTTCGATAACAAAGTCCAAATGCCACTATTTCATGGTTACTATTCCCTAAGCCTCCAGTTACCTTTATATCTATAATGCGCTCCACAATGTTAGATATTACCAGATCCAACAGAGCGCCTTTTCTAGTGGAACCTCAAACCACCTGTGAGAGAAAATTATCCTGCAGCAAATTCAGGAACTCATCGCCTTTTTCTGTGTTGTCAGTTCCACCACACCAGTCAATGTCAGGGTAATTAAAGTCCCCCATAATGAGTACACTACACCAATCAATGTCAGGGTAATTAAAGTCCCCATAATGAGTACACTACACCAATCAATGTCAGGGTAATTAAAGTCCCCCATAATGAGTACACTACACCACTCAATGTCAGGGTAATTAAAGTCCCCCATAATGAGTACACTACACCAATCAATGTCAGGGTAATTAAAGTCCCCCATAATGAAATTGATTGTCAGGGTAATTAATGTCCCCCATAATGAGTACACTACACCAAAAAAATGTCAGGGTAATTAAAGTCCCCCATAATGAGTACACTACACCAATCAATGTCAGGGTAATTAAAGTCCCCCATAATGAGTACACTACACCAATCATGTCAGGGTAATTAAAGTCCCCATAATGAGTACACTACACCAATCAATGTCAGGTAATTAAAGTCCCCCATAATGAGTACATACACCAATCAATGTCAGGGTAATTAAAGTCCCCCATAATGAGTACACTACACCAATCAATGTCGGGTAATTAAAGTCCCCATAATGAGTACACTACACCAATCAATGTCAGGGTATTAAAGTCCCCCATAATGAGTACACTACACCAATCAATGTCAGGGTAATTAAAGTCCCCCTATGAGCACACTACACCAATCAATGTCAGGGTAATTAAAGTCCCCCATAATGAGCAACTACACCAATCAATGTCAGGGTAATTAAAGTCCCCCATAATGAGTACACTACACCAATCAATTCAGGGAATTAAAGTCCCCATATGAGTACACTACCAATCAATGTCAGGGATTAAAGTCCCCATAATGAGCACACTACACCAATCAATGTCAGGGTAATTAAAGTCCCCATAATGAGACAACACCAATCAATGTCAGGGTAATAAAGTCCCCAAATGAGCACACTACACCAATCAATGTCAGGGTAATTAAAGTCCCCCATAATGAGTACCCTACACCAATCAATGTCAGGGTAATTAAAGTCCCCCATAATAAGTAACTACACCAATCAATGTCAGGGTAATTAAGTCCCCATAATGAGCACACTACACCAATCAGTCAGGGTAATTAATGTCCCCCATAATGGACACACTACACCAATCAATGTCAGGGTAATTAAGTCCCCATAAGAGACACTACACCAATCAATGTCAGGGTAATTAATGTCCCCCATAATGAGTACACTACACCAATCAATGTCAGGGTAATTAAAGTCCCCATAATGAGTATACTACACCAATCAATGTCAGGGTAATTAAGTCCCCCTAATGATTCACTACACCAATCAATGTCAGGGTAATTAAAGTCCCCCCTAATGGCATACTACACCAATCAAGTCAGGGTAATTAAAGTCCCCCATAATGGTACACTACACAATCAATGTCAGGGTATTAAAGTCCCCCATAATGAGTACACTACACCAATCAATGTCAGGGTAATTTAAGTCCCCATAATAGTACAACTACACCAATCAATGTCAGGGTAATTAAAGTCCCCCATAATGAGTACACTACACCATCATGTCAGGGTAATAAAGTCCCCCATAATGAGTACACTACACCAATCATGTCAGGTAATTAAGTTCCCCATAATGAGCACCTACACCAATCAATGTCAGGGTAATTAAGTCCCCATAATGAGCACACAACCAATCAATGTCAGGGTTTAAAGTCCCCATAATGAGTACACTACACCCAATCAATGTCCGGGTAATTAAGTCCCCATAATGAGTCACTACCACCAATCAATGTCAGGTAATTAAAGTCCCCCATGTAAGTACACTACACCAATCATGTCAGGGTAATTAAAGTCCCCCATAATGAGTTTCACTACACCAATCAATGTCAGGGTAATAAAGTCCCCATAATGAGTACCACACACAATCAATGTCAGGGTAATTAAAGTCCCCCATAATGAGTACCTACACCAATCAGTCAGGGTAATTAAAGTCCCCCATAATAGTACACTCACCAATCAATGTCAGGGTAATTAAAGTCCCCATAATGAGTACACTACACCAATCAATGTCAGGGTAATTAAAGTCCCCCATAATGAGTACACTACAGCAATCAATGTCGGGTAATTAAAGTCCCCATATGAGTACACTACACCATCAATGTCAGGGTAATTAAAGTCCCCATAATGAGTACACTGCACCAATCAATTCGGGATTAGTCCCCATAATGGTCACTACACAATCAATGTCAGGGTAATAAAGTCCCCCATAATGAGTCACTACACCAATCAATGTCAGGGTAATTAAAGTCCCCCATGATAAGTACACTACACCAATCAATGTCAGGGTAATTAAAGTCCCCATAATGAGTACACTACAAATCAATGCAGGGTAATTAAAGTCCCATAAGAGTACACTACACCAATCAATGTCAGGGTAATTAAAGTCCCCCATAATGAGTACACACACACAATCAATGTCAGGGTAATTAAAGTCCCCCTAATGAGTACCTCACCAATCAATGTCAGGGTAATTAAAGTCCCCATAATGAGTACACTACACCAATCAATGTCAGGTAATTAAAGTCCCCATAATGAGTACACTACAGCAATCAATGTCAAGGTAATTAAGTCCCCCATAATGAGACACATATCCAATCAATGTCGGGTAATTAAAGTCCCCCATAATGAGTACACTACACCAATCAATGTCAGGGTAATTAAAGTCCCCCATAATGAGTACACATACACACTCATGTCAGGGTAATAAAGTCCCCCATAATGAGTCACTACACAATCAATGTCAGGGTAATAAAGTCCCCATAATGAGACACTACACCAATCAATGTCAGGGGTAATTAAGCCCCCAAATGAGTCACACTACACCAATCAATGTCAGGGTAATTAAAGTCCCCCATAATGAGCACACTAAACAATCAATGTCAGGTAATTAAAGTCCCCATAAGAGTACACTACACCAATCAATGTCAGGGTAATTAAAGTCCCCCATATAGTACACTACACCAATCAATGTCAGGGTAATTACAGTCCCCCATAATGAGTACACTACACCAATCAATGTCAGGGTAATTATAGTCCCCATAATGAGTACACTACACCAATCAATGTCAGGGTAATTAAAGTCCCCCATATGAGTACACTACACCAATCAATGTCAGGGTAATTACAGTCCCCCATAATGAGTACACTACACCAATCAATGTCAAGGTAATTAATCCCCCATAATGAGAACACTACACCAATCAATGTCAGGGTAATTAAAGTCCCCCATAAGAGTACACTACACCAATCAATGTCGGGTAATAAAGTCCCCCATGATAAGTACACTACACCAATCAATGTCAGGGTAATTAAAGTCCCCATAATGAGTACACTACACAATCAAGTCAGGGTATTAAAGTCCCCATAATGGTACACTACACCAATCAATGTCAGGGTAATTAAAGTCCCCCATAATGAGTACACTACACCAATCAATGTCAGGGTAATTAAAGTCCCCCATGATAAGTACACTACACCAATCAATGTCAGGGTAATTAAAGTCCCCCATAATGAGTACACTACACCAATCAATGTCAGGGTAATTAAAGTCCCCATAATGAGTACACTACACCAATCAATGTCAGGGTAATTAAGTCCCCCATAATGAGTACACTACACCATCAATGTCGGGTAATAAAGTCCCCATAATGAGTACACTACACCAATCAATGTCAGGGTAATTAAAGTCCCCATAATGAGTACACTACAGCAATCAATGTCAAGGTAATTATGTCCCCCATAATGAGCACACTAACCAATCAATGTCAGGGTAATTAAAATCCCCATAATGAGCAACACCAATCAATGTCAGGGTAATTAAAGTCCCCCATAATGAGTACAATACACATCAATGTCAAGGAATTAAGTCCCCCATAATGAGTACACTACACCAATCAATGTCAGGTAATTAAAGTCCCCCATAATGAGTACACTACACCCAATGTCAGGGTAATTAAAGTCCCCCATAATGAGTACAACACCAATCAATGTCAGGGGATTAAGTCCCCCATAATGAGTACACTACACCAATCAATGTCAGGGTAATTAAAGTCCCCCATAATGAGTACACTACACCAATCAATGTCAGGGTAATTAAAGTCCCCATAATGAGTACACACACCAATCAATGTCAGGGTAATTAAAGTCCCCCATAATGAGTACACTAACCAATCAATGTAGGGTAATTAAGTCCCCATATGAGTACACTACACAATCAATGTCAGGGTAATTAAAGTCCCCATAATGAGTCACTACACCAATCCATGTCAGGGTAATTAAAGTCCCAAATGAGTACACTACACCAATCAATGTCAGGGTAAAAAGTCCCCCATAATGAGTACACCCACCAATCAATGTCAGGGTAATTAAAGTCCCCCATAATGAGTACACTCACCAATCAATGTCAGGGTAATTAAAGTCCCATAATGAGTACACACCACCAATCAATGTCAGGGTATTAAAGTCCCCCATAATGAGTACACTACACCAATCAAGTCAGGGTAATTAAAGTCCCCCATAATGAGACACTACACCAATCAATGTCAGGGTAATTAAAGTCCCCCATAATGAGCACTACACCAATCAATGTCAGGGTAATTAAGTCCCCCATAATGATTACACTACACCAATCAATGTCAGGGTAATTAAGTCCCCCAATGAGTCACTACACCAATCATGTCAGGGTAATTAGTCCCCCTATAATGAGTACACTAACTAACCAGTCAGAATGAGGTATTAAGTCCCCCATAATGAGCACACTACAACCGATCAATGTCAGGTAATTAAGCC
>JAACNH010001594.1:29578-66382 GCA_019447015.1 Hymenochirus boettgeri | reverse complement strand
TGGTACAATAGACATTTTACTTGCATATTCGATAATTCGATATTTACTTGCGTATTGGTATAATAGACATTTTACTCGCATATTCGATAATTGATATTACTCGCGTATTGGTACAATAGACATTTTATGCATATTCGATAATTCGATATTTACTTGCGTATTGGTACAATAGACATTTTACTCGATATTCGATAATTCGATATTTACTCGCGTATTGGTATAATAGACATTTTACTTGCATATTCGATATATCGATATTTACTCACGTATTGGTTAATAGACATTTTACTCGCATATTCGATAATTGATATTTACTCTCGTATTGGTATAATAGACATTTACTCGCATATTCGATAATTGATATTTACTGCGTATGGTATAATAGACATTTTACTTGCATATTCGATAATCGATATTACTCGGTATTGGTAATAGACATTTTACTTGCATATTCGATTAATCGATATTACTCATGTATGGTTATAATAGACATTTACTCGCATATTCGATATTTACCGCGTATTGGTATAATAGACATTTTACCGCATATTCGATAATTCGATATTCCTGCGTATTGGTATAATAGACATTTTACTCGATATGATAATTCGATATTTACTCGCGTATTGGTACAAAGATATTTTACTGCATATTCGATATTCGATATTTACTTGCGTATTGGTATAATAGAACATTTTATTTGCATATTCGATAATTCGATATTTACTCGGTGATTGGTATAATAGACATTTACTCGCAGATTCGATAATTCTATTCGAAATTTCGATATATACTCGCGTATTGGTTCATAGACATTTTACTCGCATATTAGATAATTCAATATTTTCTCGATTGTATTGGTATAATAGACATTTACCGTATATCGAAATTTTCATATCTTGCGTATTTACGATTATGACATTGAATATTTGTAATCTCTGCATATTTGATAATTCGATTTACTCACGTATTGGTATAATAGACATTATCTTTGCATATTCGATAATTCGATATTTACTCGCGTATTGGTATAATAGACATTTTACGCATATTCGATATTCGATATTTACTTGCGTATTGGTATAATAGACATTTTACCGCATATCGATAATTCGATATTTACTTGCGTGATTGGTATAATAGACATTTTATTTGCATATTCGATAATTCGATATTTACTCGCGTATTGTAATAGACAATTTACTTCGCAGATTCGATAATTCTATTCGATAATTGATATTATACCGCGTATTGGTATCAGACATTTTACTCGATATTAGATATTCAATATTTCTCGTGTATTGGTTATAATAGACATTTACTGCATATTACTGATAATCGATATTACTGCGTATTGTTGTATTTAATAGACATTTACTCGCATATTCGATAATTCGATATTTACTCACGTATTGGTATAATAGATATTTTACTCTATTGCAATCGATAATTCGATATTTATTTGGTTATGGTATAATAGACATTTACTGCATATTCGATAATTGGTATTTACTCGCGTATTGGTATAATAGACATTTTACTCGCATATTCGATAATTCGATATTTACTCCGTATGGTATAATAGACATTTTACTCTCATATTTTTCAGTCGCATAAATACATTTTTCAGTTGTTTTTCCTAATGTTATTCAAGAGATGTAGAATGTAGAAGATAGTGATTAAAGGGCGACTTACCCAGTGGTCACGCAAAGCATTTCGTTACCGCTTAGCACGACTTTAACTCCATATTAGTGCGGTGATGAGCGGAGTTACAAAAAGACACCTCGGAATCCGTCGCTTGCGATTCAATATCACTTTTGTGCTACTTTTAGCATGTGTTTTTAATGCCGGCTAATAAAAGGAATTTACCCAAAGTGATATGAATCTCAAAATCTACAACACTTACAGTTATTATGAATGGATACATTATAACACTGGATGTCCATATGCTATGTGTTACTTTTACAACAATTACTAACAGCCTCATTGTTGGATACTATAACAAGACATGTGGACAATACCAAAATGATATGAATGAAATATGAGAAAACCGGATTATTGTTCTGATTTCGGTACCAGGCATTTGATAGTATTTTAGCCACCGATCGGGGACGCCCGATTTTTACAGTGTGTTTATCTTTCAATAAAGAAGGTATGTTCTTTTTATATGTCGATCTGTTCATTCCTATTATACTACAGATTGTGAGGGGTTATATGAGTATGTTTTATTATTGGGTTCAAGGGAACGGAAGGGAGTGCTTCTAAAGGGGCTTGGTCTTTCCCTATATTAATATTGTTATATGATAAAAATCACGTCAGGAGATTACCAAGAGCAATAGACGTCTCTATGGTTTCGTACTGTTGCACTTGGGTTTGATCTTTTAACTTTGAATTTTCTCTTTTTCTTAATATTTAAATCTTAATTCTAATTCAAAAAAACAGGGTAGGGCTGTATATTGTGTGTGTGTGGTGTACCCAGTAGAGCTCATGTTAGAATAACTTTACACAACATGCTTATACTATACATGACAGCTGGGAAAATTTGCTTTTGATGGTGGCACCTGTTTTGTGCTGTAGCTAAATCATACCAAATAAGCTATTGTTTTCGGGGCACCTTTATAGGGTGAAAAACACCATATAACTTTATGCTAATAGAGGTTGACCACCATAAAGCACCACATATACCATTCTCTAGTTCCAACCTTCTATAACCCTGATACATTTACACTACTAACAGTGATCAATAAGAAAGGCAAAATAAAACCTTCAGTCTGGCAAAGGAGGGGAAAACAATATTCCTTTCCAGTAATTCTCAAATGCATTGTATTTTCCCGTTGCCGTCATACCAGAACTACAGTATAGATTTTATGTTTCATACCAGATATTCGAATATTATGTATTACCCCAGTACACACAGAACCACAGTATTGTATTTTTTTTAATGACGATTAGTTAATCTCAATATTTATTATATTAGCATCCGTACAAACCAGAACTACTTTTTAGTAATTTGATTATATACAGTATAATGTTTATATATAGCCCGCGTACCAACCAGAACTACAGTATATGTATTAATACCAGTAATTCTCTATTATATAGTATCCCGGCGTACCAACACAGAACTACAGTTATGAGTTAATACCAGTAATTCTCAATATGATTAATGTATCCCTGACCAACCGTAACTACGGTTATGTTAATAACATATTCTCAATATTATATTCTGATATCCCTGTACCAACCAGAATCAGTATAGCTAATTGATACAAGTAATTCTCTAAGATTACATACGTATCCCGTACCCCAAAGACTACGATATGTATCTAATTACCGAGTACATTTCTCATATATTCGATATAGTATCCCCCTTGGTATCACACAGAACTCTTCTTTTAGTACAGTATTAATTACCAGTCAATCATCAATATTAGTAGTAGTATCCTCGTTAGATCCAGAACGCAGTAACTATGTATAATACCAGTAATTCTATATTATCATTATAGTATCCCCGTACCACCATAACTACAGTATATGTATTAATACAGTAATTGCTATATTACTATGTAGTATCCCAGTACGCAACCAGATAATGAGCTAGGTATGATTAATACCTTAGTTCAATTCGCAATTTAGATAGTATCCACGCTACCGACAGAACGTGCAGACAGAGTGTATGTCTAATACCAGTGACATTCCAATTTATATAGTATCCCGCTGACCAACCATAACTTACAGTATATGTATATACCACTAATTCTCAGATGAATAGTAGTATCCCGTGATCCACCAGAACCAGTTATATGTATTAAGTACCAGTAATTCTTTCAATATTGACATAGTATCCTCGTACCACTCCAGAAAACCATCAAAAAATTACATGTAAGTATTATACCTAGTAATTCGTCACATATTATAGTAGATATCCCGCTACAAACCAGAACTACAGGTATATGTCATGTAATACCATGAATTCTGAATATTATATAGTATCCCTTTTCGTACCAACCAGAATACAGTGTATTATGTTTTATAATTACCAAGTGTAATGTTTCGCAATATTTGCATCGCATCCCCCCGCGTCCCAACCAATGAATACAGTATATGTATTAATACCAGTAACCTTGCTCATAGATATAGTATTGCACCCGTACAAACCCGAACTACAGTATATGTATTTTAATACCAGTAAGTTCTGACATATATATAGCATGTCCCTTTCGTACCAACCAGAACTACGATTATATGTAGTAATATCCAGTATTTAGTCTCAATATATTTAGTATCCCTACCCAACACAGACCATTGCCGTAGTATATGTATTATATACCAGGAATTACCCAATTTTATTATAGCAGTTATCCCCTGTACCAACCAGGACTCGCCAGCATTTGTAGCCAATAAATGTAATTCTCAATATATATAGTATCCCCCCGTACCCCCACCACACACCGACACCACTCACCAGTATAGTACTTTCATACTCTTTAGTACTCAACACGAGCCTTTTCAGGCCGTAAAATCGCTCTGAAAAATAACCAAACCGGTTGTATCAATCGTAGTACTTAACAGTAACCTTGGAATTTCAGCAAGCTTGCTCCTTAGTCAGTACCAACTATGGCAGCGCTCGATCACAACACCCCCCACCTCTCCTGGTGCGCTAGGACTGATGTCACTGCACCAGTCCACGCCTTTGGTTCCTTAGCTCATGACGTCACGCTCAGCGTATTTTTTATAGCTTTATAGGGCAGCACCCGCCCCCCCGGACTTTCCCTTGCGCACTGCGGTCTGCCCTGGCCGCTGTACCCACCCGCGGCCTGTAATTTTACTCGCATATTCGATAATTCGATATTTACTCGCGTATTGGTACAATAGACATTTTACTTGCATATTCGATAATTCGATATTTACTTGCGTATTGGTATAATAGACATTTTACTCGCATATTCGATAATTTGATATTTACTCGCGTATTGGTACAATAGACATTTTACTTGCATATTCGATAATTCGATATTTACTTGCGTATTGGTACAATAGACATTTTACTCGCATATTCGATAATTCGATATTTACTCGCGTTGGTACAATAACTTTTACTTGCCTATTCGATAATTCGAATTTACTTGCGTATTGGTATAATAACATTTTACTCGCATTATTCGTCATTTGATATTTACTCGCGTCATTGGGTACAAAGACCTTTTTACTTGCATCTTCGATAATATTCGATATTTACGTGCGTATTGGTACAATAGACTTTTCGCGCATATATCGATAATTCCGATATTTACTCGCGTATTGGTATAATCGACATTTTTACTTGATATTCGTAATTAGATATTTACTCACGTATTGGGTCTCAATAGAAGTTTACTAACTCGATATTTTTTTTTTCCCCCCCACAAAGATAAGTCGATATTTCTTCGTATTGTATATAGACTTTTACACTCGCATATTCGTTCCGAGATTTTACTCGCGTCATTGGTATAATAGACTTTACTTGCATATTCGATATTCGATATTTACTCGCGTATTGTATAATAGACATTTTACTTGCATATTCGATAATTCGATATTTCCTCATGTATTGGTATAAGAGACACTTTTACTCGCAGATTATTCGATATTTACTCGCGTATTGGTATAATAGACATTTACTCGCATTTCGATAATTCCGTATTTACTCTGTAGTTGGTATACATAGACCATTTTACGTCGCTATTGATAATTCATATTTACCGCGTATTGGTCCAATAGATTATTTTTACTCGCGATTCCGCTAATTCGATACTTTACACTTGCGTATTGGTAATAATATACATTTTATTTGCCATATTCGATACTTCGTATTTACTCGCTATGGGTTATAATAGACTTTTACTCGCAGATTCGATATTCTATTCGATAATTCGATATGACTCGCGTATGGGTATCCTAGACATTTTATACTTACTCGGCCTATTAGATAAAATTCAATATTTTCTCGTGTATTGGTATAATCAGACATTTTACTCGTATATTCGATAATTCTTATTTACTCGCGTATTGGTATAATAGACATTTTACTCGCATATTGATAATTCGATATTTACTCACGTATTGGGATAATAACTTTACTTGCATATTATTCGATCATATCGATATTACTCGCGTATTGGATATATATACATTTATACTCGATATTCGAAATTCGATATTTACTTGCGTCTTGGTATAATAGACCATTTTCTCGCATATTCGATAATTCGATATTTACTTGCGTATTGGTATATACATTTTATTTGCATATTCGATCAATTCGATATTTACTCGCGATTGGTATAATAGACATTTTACTCGCAGATTCGATAATTCTATTTTCGTAATGCGATATATCTCGCGTATTGGTAATCAGACATTTTGACTCCGCATATTTAAGATAATCATATTTTCTCGTGTATTGGTATAATAACATTTTTTACTTTAACTCGCATATTCGATAATTCGATTTTACTTCGTATTGGGGTAAATAGACCTTTACTCGCATATTCGATAATTCGATTTTACTCACGTATTGGTAGAATAGATATTTGACTCGCATATTCGATAATTCGCATATTTAATTTGCTATTGGTATAATAGACTTATACTTGCATATTCGATAATTGATATTCCTACTCAGCGTATTGGTATAATATATCCTTTTCCACTCGCTATGGCGTAATTCGATATTTATCCGTGTTGGTTAATAATAGAACATTTTACTCTCATATTTTTCAGTCGCATAAATCATTTTTCAATCTGTTTTTCCTAATGTTATTCAAGAGATTTATAATGTAGAAGATATTAGATTAACAGGGCGACGTACCCATGGTCCCGCAAAGCACTTTCGTTACGCCGCTTAGCAACGACTTTAACTCCATATTAGTGCCGGTGCGCAGATTTACATAAAGATACACCTGCGATCCGTCGCTTGCGATTCAATATCACTTTTGTGCTAACTTTTCACATGTGTTTTTAATGCTGGCTAATAAAAGGAATTTTTACCCAAATGTGATATTGAATCTCAAAATCTCCCACTTACAGTTATTCATTGAACTGGATACCTTATATAAACACTGGATGTCCATATGCTATGTGTTACTTTTACAACATTTACTACACTCATTGTTGATACATATACAAGACATGTGGACATTACCAAAATTATAAGTGAAAATGAGACAACCGGAATATGTTTCTGATTTCGGTACCAGCTTTGATAGTAGTTTAGAGTCCACCGATCGGGAGGACGCCCGATTTTCCAGTTGTTTATCTCTTTCACTAAAGAGGATGTTCTTTTTATATGTCGATCTGTTCATTCTATATACTCAGATGTGAGGGGTTATATGACTGATGTTTTTCTAATTGGTTTCCAGGGAAAGGAGGAGTAGCTGCTAGGGTCCTTTAGGTCTTTCCTATATTAATATGTTATATGATATAAATGCACGTTCAGGAGATTTACCCCAGAGCATAGCTCTCTTGTTTTTTCGAACTTGCACTTGGGTTTGATCTTTAACTTTGAATTTTCTCTTTTTCGTAATATTTAATCTAATTCTATTCAAAAACATGGGTAGGCTGTATATGTGTGTGTGTGTGTACCCGTTAGAGTCAATGTATGAATAACTTTACCAACATGCTTATACTATCATTGACAGCTGGGGAAATTATTGCTTCTTGATGTCACTGTTTGTTGCTGTATGCTATACAGAAAATAACTATTGTGTGGGCCCTAAGGGCTGAAAAAACATATAAACATAAGTAATAGAGGTTGAATCAGACATATATCCCATCTAGTTCAACCTTTATAACCGCTCATTTCCCTACTACCAGTTGATCCCAAGAAAGGCAAATAAACACCCACTGAATGGATGGGAAAAGTCTTTCCGTCTCCAATGGCAACCCTGGTCAACCAGACTACAGTATATGTCTTAATTCCAGTAATTTCTGAATATTATATAAGTAATCCTGTTTACCGACCAGAACTACAGTATATGTATTAATACAGTAATTCTCAATATATATAGTCAATTCCCCGTACAAACCAGCAACACAGTATATGTATTAAATCCAGTAATTCTGAATATTATATAGTACCCTGTACCAACCAGAACTACATTATATGTATTAATACCATAATTCTCTATATTATATAGTATCCTGTAACCACCAGAACACATATATGTATTAGATACCAGTAATTCTCAATATATATTAGTATCCCTGTACCCAACCAGAACTACGTCTATGTACTAATACCCAGTAATTCCATATTATTATATCCATTCAAACCAACCATAACTACGTATATGTATTATACAGTATTCTCATATTATATAGTATCCTGTACCCGCCAGAACTGCAGATATCTCTAATACATAATTCCATATTAATGTAACCTTACCGCACCATAACTGTTCATTATATGTATTAACTCCGATTAATGCTCATATTATATAGTATCCCCGTCCACCAGAACTGCAGTATTGTATTACTACCAGTAATTCTCATATTATATAGTATCCCCGTACCAACCAAACTGACAGTATATGTATTATACCCTTAATTCTCAATTTATATAGTAATCCCTGTACCAACCAGAACTACAGTACTGTATTAAATACCAGTCATTCTCAATATTTATATAGTACTCCCCTACCGACCAGAACTCAGTAACATGTATTAATACCAGTAATTCCAATAGTAGATAGTATCCCCCGTACCGACCATAACGACAGTATATGTTATTATTACCAGTAATTCTCAATATAGTGTATCCCCCGTACCGACCAGAACTGCAGTATATGTATTAATCCCATAATTCTCAAGTATTTATAGTATCCCCGTACCGCCAGAACGCTTCAGTATCCGTAATAATACCAGTAATTCTCCATATTATATAGTATCCCCGTACCACCAGACTACAGTATATGTATTAATACATTACTTCTCAATCTTATCTAGTATCTCGCCCGGACCAACAGACCTACGTATAATGTATTTAATACCCGTAATTCTCAATATTGCCTAGTATCCCTGTACCACGCAGAACACAGTATATGTAAATTAATCCCATATTCTCAAGTTATATGTAGTCCCGTACAACCAGAACTAACAGTATATTATTATACAGTAATTCTGAATATTATATAGTATCCCTGTACAACCAGAACTACATTATATGATTAATACCAGTAATTCTCAATTTATTAGTATCCGTCAACCAACCAGATTGGCAGTAATGTATTAATACCAGTAATTCTCAAATATTATATAGTTCCCTGTACCAACCAGAACTGCAGTACATGTATAATCAGTAATTCTCACTATTATATAGTATCCCCGTACCAACCAAACTACAGTATATGTATATACTCTAGTATAACCGAGATTTTCAGGCTGTAAAAATCAGCTGAAAAAACAAACTCGTTTAGACTCGGTCCTTTACCTTTAACTTGGAATTCAGAAGCTTCCCGCAGTACAATCCGGCAGCCGCTCGCTCCCACACTCCTATACTGGTGCGCCGGCTGATGTTTCACTGCCGACGCCGCTAGTGACGTCAGCCAGCGCTTCAGTATTAGGTAGCATGGGGCGAGCGCTGCCTGGTTGCACTGCGGAAGCTAGGAACAGGGGGGGGAGTTGGACAGGAAAAGCCTGGACCAGAAGCTGGAAATGGACGCTGGACAGGAAGCTGGAACAGGGAGGCCGGAACAGGGAAGGCTTGAACAGGAAAGCTTGTAACAGGGAAGCTGGACAGGAAGCTGGTACGGAAAGCTGGTACCGGGAACTGCCACAAAAGGTACACCTGAACTGGGGGAAGGGTGAGGGGGTCATAAGTTCTAACCCTCACTTTATAAACTCGAGTCGAATCCCTTTATATGTTTTTTTCTGGGTAAAAATGTACCTCGTTTTATACTCGTGACGTTTATACTCGAGTATATACGGTATAGGTTATTAATAGAACCAGTAATTTCTCAATATTATATAGTTCCCTTACCAACCAGAACTGCCAGTATATTTATTACTACCAGTACTTCCTCATATTTATAGTATCCCCCCCGTAACCAACGCAAACACAGTATATATTTATACCATAATTCTCATATAGGTAGTATCCCTGTACTACCAAACTGCAGTATATGTATTAATACCAGTAATTCTCAATATATATAGTATCCCTGTATGCAACCAGAACTACGTCATTGTACTAATACCAGTAATTCTTCAATATTAATATAGTATCCTTTACTACCAGAACTACAGTATATTTTAATACGTAATTTAAATTTATATTTCCCTGTACCAACCAGAACTGGCAGTATATGATTAATACCAGTAATTCTCCATCTTATATAGTAATCCCCGTACCCACCCAGTAACTACCGTTATGTATTATACCAGTATTCCTTCAATATTATGTACGTAATCCTGTACCAACCCCTAGAACTCAGTATATGTATTAATACAGTAATTCTCAATTTTTAGTAGCCCCCGACCAACCATAACTACGTATATGTACTAATACCAGTAATTCTCAATATTAATAGTAATCCCGTACCAACCAAACTACAATTACATGTATTATACCAGTACTTCTCAATATTATTAGTATCCCTGTACCAACCATGTAACTACAGTTCTATGTATTAATACGGCAGTTATCTCTCAATATTATATTGTATCCCTGTACAACCAAACTACAGCACATGTCTTAATACCAGTAATTTTCAATATTATATAGTATCCATGTAACCAAAAAAAAAAAACTTTTAGGTCTTTCTATATTTTATAAGTTATATTAATTAAATCACTTCAGGAGATACCCAGATCAATAGCGGCTCTGGGTAATCGCCCCCCTGTACGTGTTTTTTTTCATACTTGCACTGGTGGTTTATATTTAACTTGAATTTCTCTTCTCCTCTCTTTTTTCTTATATTTAAATCTTAATTCTAATTCAGTCTAGTACAAAAACGGTAGGCGGCTGTATTGTATGTGTGTGTGTACCCAAGTAAGAGCCCATGTATGAATAACTTTACACAACAAAAAAAAAAATGCTTATACTATATCCATTGACAGATGGGAAAATTTTCTTTCTTGAGGCAACCTGTTTGTTACTGTAGCTAAACAGAAAGAGCTATTGTGTGGGCACTAATGGCCTGAAAAAACTATACCATAGTATAGAGTTTGAATAAAGACATACATCCATCTAGTTCACCTTTATACCCTGCTCCTTTACCCTACCTAAACAGTTGATCCAAGAAAGGCAAAATAAAACCCAGCTGAATGGAGGGGAAAATTCCTTCCCGTCTCCAAATGGCGACCCTGGGTCAACCAAACTACAGTATAATGTATTATACCAGTAATTCTCAATATATATGTATCCTTGTACAACCAAAGCAGTTATGTATTTAATACCAGTACTTCTCATATTATATAAGTAGCCCCCGTATCAACCCGAACTCCAGTATATGTAATAATACCGTCATTCTCAATATTTATAGTATCCCTGTACCAACCAGAAACTGGCAGTATATGTAAATAACCATGTCCTCTCATATTATATAGTATCCCGTATCAACCAGAACTACGTATATGTAATACTACCAGTAATTCTCAATATTATATAAGTATCCTGTACCCAACCAGAATTACAGTATATGTATTATACCAGTATTCTCTAAGTATAAGTATCCCTGTACCAACCAAGAACTACAGTATTGTTTATACAGTATTCTCATATTATATACGTATCCTGTACCAACCAGAACTACAGTATATAGAATTATACAGGAATTTCTCAATATTATATAGTATCTCTGTCCCAACCGAACTATACAGTATATGTCTTACTACCAATAGATTCTCATTATTATATAGTATTCCCGTACAAACCAAACTACAGTATATGTATTAATACCAGTAATACTCATATTATTAGTATCCCCGTACCAACCAGAACCTTAATTCTCATTTTATATAGTAAATCACCTTACCAACCATAACTGAGTATTGTATTAATACCATAATTCTCAATATTATATAGTATCCCCGTACCCCCAGAATACGTATATGTATTAATACCAGTAATCCTCATATTATATAGTTATCCGGTACCAACCGAGAACTATAGTATATGTATTAATACCAAGTATTCTCAATCTTATATAGTAGCCCCGTTCCACCAGAACTACAGTATATGTATTATAGCAGTATTCTCAATTTATATAGTATCCCCGACCAACCAAACTACAGTATATGTATTAATAGTTCAGTAATTCTCAATATTATATAGTATCCCTGTACCAACCAGACTACATGTACTGTTTAATATCAGTATTTCTCATATATATAGTATCCTCACCCGTTCCATCCGAGAAACTACAGTATATGTATTAATACCATTACTTCTCATATTATTGTATCCCTGTACCACCAAACTACAGCATTGTATTATACAGTAATGCTCAATATTAATAGTAAATCCCTGTACCAACCAGAATACCTGATATGTATTAATATCAGTATTCTCAATATTATTCTCGTAATCCCCGTTCCCTCCAGAACTACATATATGTATTAATACCAGTAATTCTCAATATTAATATGTTCCCCGTACCACCAGAACTACTTATGTATTAATACCAGTATTCTGATTATATGTAGCCCTGTACCAACCAAACTACATTATGTCTTATACCAGTAATTCTCTATATTATATAGTAATCCTATCCTGTACCACAGAACCACAGTAAGTATTAATACCAGTAATTCTCATATTATATAGTTCCCTGTACCACCAGAACTACGGTAATAATGTACTAACCAAGTATTCTCATATTATTAGTATCCCTTCACCAACCAGAACTACAGTATATGTATTATACCAGTAATTCCTCAATATTATATAGTATCCCTGTACCGACCAGAAACGCACGTTATGTACTAATACCAGTAATTCTAATATTATTAGTAATCCCTGTACCGACCAAATGCAGTATATTATTAATACACAGTATTCTCAATATTATATAGTATCCCCGTACCAACCAAACTGCAGTAATAATGGTATTAATACCATATTCTAATATATATAGTATCCCCTACACCAGAACTACAGTACATGTATTAAATATCCAGTAATTCTCAATATTATATAGTAACCCTGTACCAACGCCATAACTCGTAACATGTATTAAGACCGTAATTCTCAATATTAATAGATCCCCGTACCGCCCCATAACTGCAGTACATGTATAATACCAGTAATTCTCATATTAATAGTAATCCCGACCGACCTCACTACAGTATATGTTATTATAACCAGTAATTCTCATATTATGTAGTCATCCCGTACCCTACCAGACTGCAAAGTATATGTTTAATATACCAGTATTCTCAATATGATATAGTATCCCCCGTACCGACCAGACTGCAGTCATATGTATTAATAGCAGTATCTCAATATTTATAGTTATCCTCCCCCGTACCAACCCGAACTACAGGAATATGTTCATTTAATAGCATAATTCTCAATATTATAATAGTATCCCTGTACAACCATAACTACATATAATGTATTAATATCCGTAATTCTCAATATTGCATAGTATCCTCTGTACCATCCAGAACTACAGTATATGTTTATACCAGTAATTCTCAATATTATATAGATTCCCGTACAAACCAGAACTACAGTATATTATTATACAGTAATTCTGAATATTCTAATAGTATCCCTGTACCAACCACGACTACCTATATGTTAAATTAATACCAGTAAATTCTCAATATTCTTTATATCACTGTCATCCCAAACCAGAATTGCAGTATATGTATTAATACCAGTATTCTCAATAAGCATTAATTGAAGTATGGGGGTTTAAAGGAGTTATGTCTTACCTCCCGTTCTTCATTAATGTAACAGGAGCCAGGAATAAAGGTAGAAAACAATCTGCGAGCGGAATCCACCGAGGCTCCTCTGACCGTTCTTGCACATGCACATAGCGTACTAACAGGTTATTCAATAACATTTCTTATTGTTTAAAATGGTGCTGATTTTGCCCCAACCAATCAGATGTAAGCTTACAAATGTTAAATAAGATCTGATGGTTGGGGCAAATTAGCACCATTTTAAACGATAATAACTTTTATTGAATCTCCCTGTAAGTCCGTCGGGACCCGCAGAGGACACGGCAGAGGAGTAGAGAGAGGGTAAGTTCTGCAACTTCGTTCCCAGTGCTTTACCTCCTGCTCTTCAATAAAAACTGAATTGAAAAAAGTGGTTTTAGCAGAGGAGATACCCTTTAACTAAGCTGTAGGGGAATTAGCATGCATACACACTATTGTTTGGTTAAATCTGGAAGCAGTTGAGACCTGTGGATTGCTCTCAAGGGTAAAGGTGGCCATACATCAGTGCGATCGCTCACGCGATGTTCCTGCGATCCTGCCGGAACCACTCTCCCGCTCTTATTTGACCGATATGCGATCGCAAAATGAATGGGATTTTGCGATCGCATGTTGGCGGATATACGTCTGGCACCTGTTACATTAAGAAGAGGGAGGTAAGGCATGGTCCTTTACAGTGACGTAGCCAGGAATCACTGGACCTCCCCTTGCAAAACTATGATGGGGCCCCTATCTGTGCTTCATTCACAGTGGTTTTCTGGGAGAAGGTGATAAATTTCATTGGAAAAATAAGCAGATGGGGCCCCCTTGGCTCATGGGACCCCTGCGGTTGCTCCACTGCCCCCCTGGTAGTTATGCTGTAAGTAAATTAGTTAGCCCTTTCCCCAGCCGTACAAACAGTCATAAATCCCCTTTTCCCAGAAAATACAAAAAGCCAGTTACCCCTTCCCCAGCAGTGACAAACAGATAGTTACCTCTTCTTCCCAAGATGTTGAGTAATCCATTTTTCTCTTACACACGCTACTTTCAAGCTCTCACATTCGATAATTATCCAAAAAACGATATTTTCTCGGTATTGGTATAATAGACATTTACTTGCATATCGATAATTCGATATTTACTCGTTTATTGGTATAGTAGAATTTTACTCGCATATTCGATAAATCGATATTTACTCGCGTATTGGTACAATAGACATTTTACTTGCATATCGATAATCGGATTTACTTGCGTATTGGTATAATAGACATTTTACTCGCATATTGATAATTTGATATTTACTCGCGTATTGGTACAATAGACATTTTACTTGCATATTCGATAATTCGATATTTACTGGTATTGGTACTAGACATTTTACTCGCATATTCGATAATGATATTTACTCGCGTATGGGTATAATAGACATTTTACTTGCATATTCGATAATCGATATTTACTCACGTATTGGTATAATAGACATTTTACTCGCATATTCGATAATTCGATATTACTCTCGTATTGTATAATAGACATTTTCTGCATATTCGATAATTCGATATTTACTCGCGTATGGTATAATAGAATTTTACTTGCATATTCGATAATTCGATATTTACTCGCGTTTGGTATAATAGACATTTTACTTGCATATTCGATAATTCGATATTTACTCATGTATTGGTATAATAGACATTTTACTCGCAGTATTCGATATTTACTCGCGTATTGGTAAATAGACATTTTACTCGCATATTCGATAATTCGATATTTACTCGCGTATTGGTATAATAGACATTTTACTCGCATATTGATAATTCGATATTTACCGCGTATTGGTACAATAGATATTTTACTCGCATATTCGATAATTCGATATTTACTTGCGTATTGGTATAATAGACATTTTATTTGCATATTCGATAATTCGATATTTACTCGCGTATTGGTATAATAGACATTTACTCGCAGATTCGATATTCTTCGATAATTCGATATTAACTCGCGTATTGGTATCATAGACATTTTACTCGCATATTAGATAATTCAATATTTTCTCGTGTATTGGTTTAATAGACATTTTAACTCGTATATCGATAATTCTATATTTACTCGCGTATTGGTATAATAGACATTTTACTCGCATATTTGATAATTCGATATTTATCACGTATTGGTATAATAGACCTTTTATTTGCATATTCGATAATTCGATATTTACTCGCGTATGTCATTGGTATATAGACATTGTACCAATACGCAAGTAAATATCGAATTATCGAATATGCGAGTAAAATATCTATTGTACCAATACGCGAGTAAATATCGAATTATCAAATATGCGAGTAAAATGTCTATTATACCAATACGCGAGTAAATATCGAATTATCGACTGAAATCTCGGTTTATACTAGAGTAATATACATATACTGTAGTTCTGGTTGGTACGGGGATACTATATAATATTGAGAATTACTGGTATAATACATGTACTGCAGTTCTGGTTGGTACAGGGATACTAATAATATTGAGAATTACTGGATTAATACATATACTGCAATTCTGGTTGGTACAGGATACTAAATATATTGAGAATTACTGGTATTACTACATATATGTAGTTCTGGTTGGTACAGGGATACTATATAATATTCAGAATTACTGGTATTAATACATATACTGTAGTTCTGGTTGTACGGGAATCTATATAATATTGAGAATACTGGTATTAACATATACTGTAGTTCTGGATGGTACAGGGATACTATGCAATATTGAGAATTACTGATATTAATACATATACTGTAGTTCTGGTTGTACAGGATACTATATAATATTGAGAATTACTGCTATTAATACTATACTGTAGTTCTGGTTGGTACGGGGATACTATATTAATATTGAGAATTACTGCTATTAATACATATACTGCAGTTCTGGTCGGTACGGGGATACTATATAAGATTGAGAATTACTGGTATTAATACATATACTGCAGTTCTGGTCGGTACGGGATACTACATAATATTGAGAATTACTGGTATTAATACATATACTGTAGTTATGTCGGTACGTGGATACTATAATATTGAGAATTACTGGTATTAACATGTACTGCAGTTTGGTCGGTACGGGGATACTATAATATTGAGAATACTGGTTTAATACATGTACTGTGTTCTGGTTGGTACAGTACTATATAATATTGAGATTACTGGTATTAATAATGTACTGTAGTCTGGTGTAGGGGATACTAATAATAAGAATTAGGTATAATACATATACTGCAGTTCTGGTTGGTACGGGGATACTATATAATATTGAGAATTACTGGTATTAATACATATACTGCAGTTCTGGTCGGTACAGGGATACTATATAATATTGAGAATACTGGTATTAGTACCATAACTGCAGTTCTGGTCGTACAGGGATACTATTAATATTGAGAATTACTGGTATTATAACATATACTGTAGTTCTGGTTGGTGCAGGGATACTATATAATATTGAGAATTCTGGTTTAGTACATATACCGTAGTTTCTGGTTGGTACAGGATACATATAATATTGAGAATTACTGGTATTAATACATATACTGTATTCTGGTTGTACAGGGGATACTATATAATATAGAGAATTACTGGTATTAATACATATACTGTAGTTCTGGTTGGTACAGGGCTAATATATAATCAGAATACTGGTATTATACATATACTGAGTTCTGGTTGTACGGGGATACTATATCTATTGAGATTACTGGTATTAATACATATACTGTAGTTCTGGATGGGAACGGGATGGATACTATATAATATTGAGAATATGATATTAATACATATTACTGTAGTTCTGGTTGGTACAGGGATACTATATAATATTGAGATTACTGGTATTAATACATATGCTGTAGTATGGTTGGTACAGGGATACTATATAATATTGAGAATTACTGGTATTAATACATATCTGTTAGTTCTGGATGGAACGGGGATACATATATATGAGAATTACTGATATTAAACTACTGTAGTTATGGTTGTTACAGGGATACTATATAATATTGAGAATTACTGCTATTAATACATATACTGTGTTCTGGTTGTACGGGGATACTATATAATTTGAGAATTACTGCTATTAATACATATACTGTAGTTCTGGTTGGAAAGGGATACTATATAATATTGAGAATTACTGGTATTAATACATATAATATAGTTCTGGTTGGTACAGGAATCTATATAATATTAGGATTACTGGTATTAATACATATACTGTAGTTCTGGTGGTACGGGGATAACTATATAATATTGAGAATTATGGTATTAATACATATACTTCAGTTCTGGTTGGTACAGGGATACTATATAAAATGAGAATTAGTTTGGTTGGTACGGGATACTATTAATATTGAGTATTACTGGTATTAATAAATACTGTAGTTCTGGTTTGTACGGGAATACTATATAATAATGAGAATTGGTATTAATACATATACCTATAGTTCTGGTGGTACGAGATACTATATAATATTGAGAATTACTGGTATTAATATATATACTGTAGTTCTGGTTGTACAGGGTACTATTAATATTGAGAATTACTGGTTTAATACATATACTGTAGTTCTGGTTGGTACAGGGATACTATATAATATAGAGAATTACTGGTATTAATACATATACGGTAATTCTGGTTGGTACAGGGATACTATATAATATTGAGAATTACTGGTGATATTACATAATACTGTAGTTCTGGTTGATAGGGGATACTATATAATATTGAGAATTACTGGTATTATACTATACTGCAGTTTCTGGTGGTACAGGGATACTATATAATATTGAGAATACTGGATTATTACATATACTGTAGTTCTGGTTGATACGGGGATACTATATAATATGAGAATTACTGGTATTAATACATATACTGGCAGTTCTGGTTGGTACAAGGATACTATATAATATGAGAATTAACTGGTATTAATACATATACTGTAGTTTTGGTTGACCCAGGGTGCCATTTGGAGACGGGAGGAATTTTTCCCCTCCATTTCAGCTGGGTTTATTTTGCCTTTCTTGGATCAACTGTTAGGTAGGGTAAATGAGTCAGGGTATAAAGGTTGAACTAGATGGATGTATGTCTTTATTAACAACTCTATTACTATGTTATATGTTTTTTCGCCCTTAGTGCCCACACAATAGCTATTTCTGTTATAGCTACAGTAACAAACAGTTGCCACAAGAAAGAAAATTTGCCCATCTGTCAATGTATAGTATAAGCATGTTGTGGTAAGATTCATACATGGCTCTACTGGGTACACACACACTACATATACAGCTACCCATGTTTTTTGTCCTAGACGGAATTAGAATTAAGATTTAAATATTAGAAAAGAGAAATTCAAAGTTAAATATTCAACCCAGTGCAGTATGAAAAAACACTACCGGCGTTTACCCAGAGCCGCTATTGCTTGGGTAAATCTCCTGAATGTGATTTAATTAATATAACTTAAATATAGGGAAAGACCTAAAAGTTTTTTTTTTTTGGTACATGGATACTATATAATATTGAAATTACTGGTATTAATACAGTGCTGTAGTTTGGTTGGTACAGGGATAAAATATAATATTGAGAATTACTGGTATTAAAACATAACTGTAGTTGGTTGGGTCAGGGATACTAATAATATTGAGAATTACTGGTATTAATACATGTACTGTAGTTCTGGTGTGGGTACGGGGATACTATATAAATTGAGAATTACTGGTATTAGACATGACTGTAGTTCTGGTTGGTAGGGGATATATAAATATTGAGAATTACTGGTATTAATACATATACTGCAGTTCTGGTTGGTACAGGATACTACATAATATTGAGAATTACTGGTATTAATACATAACTGTAGTTCTGGTTGGTACGGGGATACTATATAATATTGAGAATTACTGGTATTAATACAATACTGCAGTTCTGGTTGGTACAGGGATACTATATAATATTTAGAATTACTGTATTAATACATATACTGTGAGTTCTGGTTTGTACAGGGATACTATATAATATTGAGAATTATGGTATTAGTACATATACTGTAGTTCTGGTTGATACAGGGATACAATAATATTGAGAATTACTGGTATTAATACATATCTGCAGTTCTGGTTAGTACAGGGATAAATACATAATATGAAATTACTGGTATTAATATATATCTGTAGTTTGGTGGTACGGGATACTATTAATATGAGAATTACTGGTATTAATACATATAACTGCAGTTCGGTGGTACAGGGATACTATAATATTGAGGAATTACTGGTATTAATACATATACCGTATATACTCGGTATAAACCGTCCGCGAGTATAAACGAGGTACATATTTTTACCAGAAAAAAACATATAAGTTATTGACTCGAGTATAAGTCGAGGGTAGAACTTATGACCCCTCACCCTTCCCCCCAGTTCAGTGTGTACCTTTTGTGGCAGCTTCCCTGTACCAGCTTTCCTGTACCAGCTTCCTGTTCCAGCTTCCCTGTTCCAGCTTTCCTTTCCAGCTTCCGTTCCTGCCTCCCTGTTCCAGCTTCCTGTTCCAGCTTCCCTTTTCCAGCTTCCTGGTTCCAGCTTTCCTGTTCCAACTTCCCTGTTCCAGCTTCCGCAGTGCAATCCAGGCAGCCGCTCGCTCCCATGCTCCCTATACTGAAGCGCTGGCTGACGTCACTACTCGGCGTCGGCAGTGACATCAGCCGGCGCACCAGTATAGGGAGTGTGGGAGCGAGCGGCTGCCTGGATTGTACTGCGGAAGCTTCTGAATTCCAAGTTAAAGGTAAAGGACTCGAGTATAAACCGAGTTTGGTTTTTCAGGCTGATTTTACAGCCTGAAAATCTCGGTTTATACTAGAGTATATACATATACTGTAGTTCTGGTTGGTACGGGGATATATATAATATTGAGAATTACTGGTATTAATACATGTACTGCAGTTCTGGTTGGTACAGGGATACTATATAATATTGAGAATACTGGTATATACATATACTGCAATTCTGTGGGTACAGGCGATACAAATAATATTGAGAATACTGGTATTAAACATATGTAGTTTGGTTGGTACAGGGATACTATATAATATTCAGAATACTGGTATTAATACATATACTGTAGTTCTGGTTTGTAGGGAATACTATATAATATTGAGAATTACTGGTATTAATACATATACATGTAGTTCTGGTTGGTACAGGGATACTATGCAAATTGAGAATTACTGGTATAATACATATAACTGTAGTTCTGGTTGGTACGGGGATACTATTAATATTGAGAATTACTGGTATTAATACATATACTGTAGTTCTGGTTGGTACGGGGATACTATTAATATTGAGAATATATGGTATTATTACACTATACTGCAGTTCGGTCGGTACGGGGATACATATAATATTGAGAATTACTGGTATTAATACATATACTGCAGTTCTCTGTCGGTACGGGGATACTACATAATATGAGAATTACTGGTATTAATACATATACTGTAGTTATGGTCGGTACGGGGATCACTAATATATGAGAATACTGGTATTAATACATGTACTGCAGTTCTGGTCGGTACGGGGATACTATATAATATTGAGAATTACTGGTATTAATACATGTACGTAGTTCTGGTGGTACAGGGATACTATATAATATTGAGAATTACTGGTATTAATACATATACTGTAGTCTGGTTGGTACGGGGATACTATATAATATTGAGAATTACTGGTATTAATACATATACTGCAGTTCTGGTTGGTACGGGGATACTATTAATATTGAGAATTACTGGTATTATAATCATATACTGCAGTTCTGGTCGGTACAGGGATACTATATAATATTGAGAATTACTGGTATTAGTACAATACTGCAGTTCTGGTCGGTACAGGGATACTATATAATATTGAGAATTACTGGTATTAATACATATACTGTAGTTCTGGTTGGGCAGGGATTACTATATAAATGAGAATTACTGGTATTAGTACTATACGTAGTTTGGTTGGTACAGGGATACTAATAATATGAGAATTACTGGTATTAATACTATACTGTAGTTCTGGTTGGTACAGGGATACTATATAATATAGAGAATTACTGGTATAATACATATACTGTAGTTCTGGTTGGTACAGGGCTACTATATAATATTCAGAATTATGGTATTAATACATATACTGTAGTTGGTTTGTACGGAATATAAATATTGAGAATACTGTATTAATAATATACTGTAGGTTGGTAGGTACAGGGATACTATATAATATTCAGAATACGGTATTAATACATATACTGTAGTTCTGGTGACCCAGGGTTGCATTTGGAGACGGGGAAGGAATTTTTCCCTCCATTTCAGCTGGGTTTTATTTGCTTTCTTTGGATCAACTGTTAGGTAGGGTAAATGAGCAGGGTATAAAGGTTGAACTAGATGGAATATGTCTTTATTCAACCTCTATTACTATGTTATATGTTTTTTCAGCCTTAGTGCCCACACAATAGCTTATTTTCTGTTATAGCTACAGCAACAAAACAGGTGCCATCAAGAAAGCAAATTTTCCCAGCTGTCAATGTATAGTATAAGCATGTTGTGTAAAGTTATTCATACAGGCTCTACTTGGGTACACACACACACACATATACAGCCACCCATGTTTTTTGAATTAGAATTAAGATTTAAATTTAAGAAAAAGAGAAAATTCAAAGTTAAAGATCAACCAAGTGCAAGTACGAAAAACATAGAGACGCATTGCTCTGGGTAAATCTCCTGAACGTGATTTCTATAATAAACATATTAATATAGGGAAAGACCTAAAAGACCCCTTTAGCAGCACTCCCTTCCCTTCCTTGAAACCCAAATTAGATAAACATCAGTCATAAACCCCTCACAATCTGTAGATATAGGAATGAACAGATCGACATATAAAAAGAACATACCTTCTTTATTGAAAGATAAACACACTGTAAAATCGGGCGTCCCGATCGGTGGCTAAAATACTATCAAATGCCTGGTACCGAAATCAGAAACAATAATCCGGTTGTCTCATATTCATTCAATACATTTTGGTATTGTCCACATGTCTTGTTATAGTATCCAACAATGAGGCTGTTAGTAAATGTTGTAAAAGTAACACATAGCATATGGACATCCAGTGTTATTAAGGTATCCAGTTCATGAATAACTGTAAGTGTTGTAGATTTTGAGATTCAATATCACATTGGGTAAATTCCTTTATTAGCCAGCATTAAAAACACATGCTAAAAGTAGCACAAAAGTGATATTGAATCGCAGCGACGGATTCGAGGTGTCTTTTATGTAACTCGCGCATCCGCACTAATATGGAGTTAAAGTCGTGCTAAGCGGTAACGAAATGCTTTGCGTGACCACTGGGTAAGTCGCCCTGTAATCACTATCTCTACATTCTACATCTCTTGATAACATTAGGAAAAACAGACTGGAAAATGTATTTAGCGACTGAAAAATATGGAGTAAAATGTCTATTATACCAATACGCGAGAAATATCGAATTATCGAATATGCGAGTAAAGTCTATTATACCAATACGCGAGTAAATATCCAATTATCGAATATGCAAGTAAATGTCTATTATACCAATACGCAATAAATATCGAATTATCGAATATGCGAGATAAAATATCTATTATACCAATACGTGAGTAAATATCGAATTATCGAATATGCGAGTAAAATGTCTATTATACCAATACGCAAGTAAAATCGAATTATCGAATATGCGAGTAAAATGTCTATATACCAATACACGAGAAAATATTGAATTATCTAATATGCGAGTAAAATGTCTGATACCAATACGCGAGTATATATCGAATATCGAATAGAATTATCGAATCTGCGAGTAAATGTCTATATACCAATACGCGAGTAAATATCGAATTATCGAATATGCAAATAAAATGTCTATTACCAATAAGCAAGTAAATATCGAATTATCGAATATGCGAGTAAAATGTCTATTATACCAATACGCAAGTAAATATGAATTATCGAATATGCGAGTAAATGTCTATTATACCAATACGCGAGTAAATACGATTATCGAATATGCAAGTAAAATGTCTATTATACCAATACGTGAGTAAATATCGAATTATCAAAATTCGAGTAAAAATGTCTATTATACCAATACGCGAGTAAATATAGAATTATCGAATATACGAGTAAAAATGTCTATTATCCAATACACGAGAAAATATTGAATTATCTAATATGCGAGTAAAATGTCTATGATACCAATACGCGAGTATATATCGAATTATCGAATAGAATTATCGAATCTGCGAGTAAAATGTCTATTATACCAATACGCGAGTAAATATCGAATTATCGAATATGCAAATAAAATGTCTATTATACCAATACGAAGTAAATATCGAATTATCGAATATGCGAGTAAAATATATTGTACCATAAGAGAGTAAATATCGAATTATCAATATGCGAGTAAAATGTCTATTATACCAATACGCGAGTAAATATCGAATTATCGAATATGCGAGTAAATGTCTATTATACCAATACGCGAGTAAATATCGAATATGCGAGTAAAATGTCTATTATACCAATCATGAGTAAATATCGAATTATCGAATATGCAAGTAAAATGTCTATTATACCAATACGCGAGTAAATATCGAATTATCGAATATGCAAGTAAATGTCTATTATACCAATACGCGAGTAAATATCGAATTATCGAATATGCGAGTAAAATGGTTATTATACCAATACGGTACGGGGGATACTACTATATTATGAGAAATTAACTGGGTATTAATACATATACTGTGTTATGGTCGGTACGGGGATACTATATATATTGAGAATTACTGGTATTAATACATTGTACTGCTGCAGTTCTGGTCGGTACGGGATACTATATAATATTGAGAATTACTGGTATTAATACATGTACTGTAGTTTCTGGTTGGTACAGGATACTATATATTAGAATTACTGGTATTATAATATACTGTAGTTCTGGTTGGTACGGGATACATATATATTGAGAATTACTGGTATTAATCAATATCTGAGTTCTGGTGGTATACGGGATACTATATAATTATGAGGAATTAGTCTGTATTAATACATATACTGTCAGTTCTGGTCGTACAGGTATACTATATAATATTGAGAATTACTGTATAGTACATATACTGCTTTCTGGTCCGGTACAGGATACTATAATATTGAGAATTACTGTATTATTACATATACTGTAGTTCTGGTGTTGTGAGGGATCTTAAATTGAGAATTACGTTATTAGTACATATACGTAGTTCTGGTTGGTACAGGGATACTATATAATATTGAAATTACTGGTATTATACATATACTGTAGTTCTGGTTGGTTACAGGGATACTATATAATATAAGAATTACTGGTCATTAATACTATAACTAGGTAGTTCTGGTTGGTACAGGGACTTATAATATTCAGAATTACTGGTATTTTTAATCATATACTGTATTTCTGGTTTGTACGGGAATACTTATAATATTGAGAATTACTGGATTAATCCATATACTGTAGTTCTGGTAAGTGTACAGGGATACTATATAATATTCAGAATTACTGGTATTAATTACATATAATGTACATGTTATGGTTTGAGAATTACTGGTATTGTACATATACTGCAGTTCTGGTCGGTACAGGGAACTATATAATATGAGAATACTGGTATTAATACATACTGTAGTTAGGTTGGTGGCAGGGATACTATATAATATTGAGAATTACTGGTATTAGTACATATACCGTAGTTTGGTTGGTACAGGGATACTATATATATTGAGAATTACTGGTATAATACATATACTGTAGTTCTGGTTGGTACAGGGATACTATATATATAGAGAATTACTGGTATTAATACATATACTGTAGTTCTGGTTGGTAAGGGCTACTATATAATATCAGAATTACTGGTATTAATACATATACTGTAGTTCTGGTTGTACGGGAATACTAATATATTGAGATTACTGGTATAATACATATACTGTAGTTCTGGTAGTACAGGGATACTATATAATATTCAGAATTACTGGTATATTAATACATATACTGTAGTTCTGGTTGACCAGGGTTGCCATTTGGAGACGGGAAGGAATTTTTTCCCCTCCATTTCAGCTGGGTTTTATTTTGCCTTTCTTGGATCAACTGGTAGGTAGGGTAAATGAGCAGGGTATAAAGGTTGAACTAGATGGATATTGTCTTTATTAACCTCTATTACTATGTTATATGTTTTTCAGCCCTTAGTGCCCCAACAATAGCTTATTTTCTGTTATAGCTACAGCAACAAACAGGTGCCATCAAGAAAGCAAATTTTCCCAGCTGTCAATGTATAGTATAAGCATGTTGTGTAAAGTTATTCATACATGGCTCTACTTGGGTACACACACACACACATATACAGCCTACCCATGTTTTTTGAATTAGAATTAAGATTTAAATATTAAGAAAAAGAGAAAATTCAAAGTTAAAAGATCAAACCCAAGTGCAATACGAAAAAACATAGAGACGTATTGCTCTGGTAAATCTCCTGAACGTGATTTTTATCATATAACATATTAATATAGGGAAAGACCTAAAAGACCCCTTTAGCAGCACTCCCTTCCCTTCCCTTGAACCCAATTAGATAAAACATCAGTCATATAACCCCTCACAATCTGTAGTATATAGGAATGAACAGATCGACATATAAAAAGAACATACCTTCTTTATTGAAAGAAAAACACACTGTAAAATCGGGCGTCCCCGATCGGTGGCTAAAATACTATCAAATGCCTGGTACCGAAATCAGAAACAATAATCCGGTTGTCTCATATTTCATTCATATCATTTTGGTATTGTCCACATGTCTTGTTATAGTATCCAACAATGAGGCTGTTAGTAAATGTTGTAAAAGTAACACAAGCATATGGACATCCAGTGTTATAAGGTATCCAGTTATGAATAACGTTAAGTGTTGTAGATTTTGAGATTCAATATCACATTGGGTAAATTCCTTTATTAGCCAGCATTAAAAACACATGCTAAAAGTAGCACAAAAGTGATATTGAATCGCAAGCGACGGATTCGCAGGTGTCTTTTATGTAACTCGCGCATCCGCACTAATATGGAGTTAAAGTCGTGCTAAGCGGTAACGAAATGCTTTGCGTGACCACTGGGTAAGTCGCCCGTAATCACTATCTTCTACATTCTACATCTCTTGAATAACATTAGGAAAAACAGACTGAAAAATGTATTTATGCGACGAAAAATATGAGAGTAAAATGTCTATTATACCAATACGCGAGTAAATATGAAATTATCGAATATGCGAGTAAAATGTCTTTATACCAATACGCGAGTAAATATCCAATTATCGAATATGCAAGTAAATGTTCTATTATACCAATACGCAATAAATATCGAATTATCGAATATGCGAGTAAAATATCTATTTATACCAATACGTGAGTAAATATCGAATATCGAATATGCGAGTAAAATGTTTTTATACCAATACGCAAGTAAATATCGAATTATCGAATATGGAGTAAAATGTCTATTATACCAATACACGAGAAAATATTGAATTATCTAATATGCGAGTAAAATGTCTGATACCAATACGCGAGTATATATCGAATTATCGAATAGAATTATCGAATCTGCAGTAAAATGTCTATTTAACCAATACGCGAGTAAATATCGAATATCGAATATGCAAATAAAATGTCTATTATACCATAACGCAAGTAAATATCGAATTATCGAATATGCGAGTAAATGTCTATTATACCAATACGCAGTAAATATCAAATTATCGAATATGCGAGTAAAATGTCTATATACCAATACGCGAGTAAATATCGAATTATCGAATATGCAAGTAAAATGTCTATTATACCAATACGTGAGTAAATATCGAATTATCAAATATGCGAGTAAAATGTCTATTATACCAATACGCGAGTAAATATAGAATTATCGAATATACGAGTAAAATGTCTATTATACCAATACACGAGAAAATATTGAATTATCTAATATGCGAGTAAAATGTCTATGATACCAATACGCGAGTATATATCGAATTATCGAATAGAATTATCGAATCTGCGAGTAAAATGTCTATTATACCAATACGCGAGTAAATATCGAATTATCGAATATGCAAATAAAATGTCTATTATACCAATACGCAAGTAAATATCGAATTATCGAATATGCGAGTAAAATATCTATTGTACCAATACGCGAGTAAATATCGAATTATCAAATTGCGAGTAAAATGTCTATTATACCAATACGCGAGTAAATATCGAATTATCGAATATGCGAGTAAAATGTCTATTATACCAATACGCGAGTAAATATCGAATATGCGCAGTAAAATGTCTATTATACCAATAACATGAGTAAATATCGAATTATCGAATATGCAAGTAAAATGTCTATTAATTTTACTCGCATATTCGATAATTCGATATTTACTTGCGTATTGGTATAATAGACATTTTATTTGCATATTCGATAATTCGATATTTACTCGCGTATTGGTATAATAGACATTTTACTCGCAGATTCGATAATTCTATTCGATAATTCGATATATACTCGCGTATTGGTATCAGACATTTTACTCGCATATTAGATAATTCAATATTTTCTCGTGTATTGGTATAATAGACATTTTACTCGCTAATACTGCGAGTAAAATGTCTTATCCCAATACGCGAGTATATATCGAATTATCGAATAGAATTATCGAATCTGCAGTAAAATGTCTATTATACCAATACGCGAGTAAATATCGAATTACGAATATGCAAATATGTCTATTATACCAATACGCATAAATTCGAATTATCGAATATGCGAGTAAATGTCTATTATACCAATACGCAAGTAAATATCGAATTATCGAATATGCGAGTAAATGTCTATTATACCAATACGCGAGTAAATATCGAATTATCGAATATGCAATAAAAGGTCTATTATACCAATACGTGATATAATATCGAATTATCAAATATGCGAGTAAAAATGTCTATTATACCAATACGCGAGTAAATATAGAATTATCGATATACGAGTGTAAAATGTCTATTAACCAATACACGAGAAAATATTGAATTATCTAATATGCGAGTAAAATGTCTATGATACCAATACGCAGTAATATCGAATTATCGAAGAATATCGAATCTGCGAGTAAATGTCTATTATACCAATACGCGAGTAAATATCGAATTATCGAATATGCAAATAAAATGTCTATTATACCAATACGCAAGTAAATATCGAATTATCGAATATGCGAGTAAAATATCTATTGTACCAATACGCGAGTAAATATCGAATTATCAAATATGCGAGTAAAATGTCTATTATACCAATACGCGAGTAAATATCGAATTATCGAATATGCGAGTAAAATGTCTATTATACCAATACGCGAGTAAATATCGAATATGCGAGTAAATGTCTATTATACCAATACATGAGTAAATTCGAATTATCGAATATGCAAGTAAAATGTCTATTATACCAAACGCGAGTAAATATCGAATTATCGAATATGCAAGTAAAATTCTATTATACCATACGCGAGTAAATATCGAATTATCGAATATGCAGAAAATGTCTATTATACAATACGAGAGTAAATATCGAATTATCGAATATGCGAGTAAAATGTCTATTATACCAATACGTGAGTAAATATCGAATTATCGAATATGCAAGTAAAATGTCTATTATACCCATACGCGAGTAAATATCGATTATCGAATATGCGAGTAAAATGTCTAGTACCAATACGCAAGTAAATATCGAATTATCGAATATGCAAGTAAAATGTCTATTGTACCAATACGCGAGTAAATATCAAATTATCAATATGCGAGTAAAATGTCTATTATACCAATACGCAAGTAAATCGATTATCGATATGCAAGTAAAATGTCTATTGTACCAATACGCGAGTAAATATCGATTTATCGAATATGCGAGTAAAATTGTCTACTATACCAATAAACGAGTAAATATCGAATTATCGATATGCAAGTAAATGTCTATTATACCAATACCGAGAAAATATCGTTTTTTGGATAATTATCGAATGTGAGAGCTTGAAAGTAGCGTGTGTAAGAGAAAATGGATTACTCAACATCTTGGGAAGAAGAGGTAACTATCTGTTTGTCACTGCTGGGGAAGGGGTAACTGGCTTTTTGTATTTTCTGGGAAAAGGGGATTTATGACTGTTTGTACGGCTGGGGAAAGGGCTAACTAATTTACTTACAGCATAACTACCAGGGGGGCAGTGGAGCAACCGCAGGGGTCCCATGAGCCAAGGGGGCCCCATCTGCTTATTTTTCCAATGAAATTTATCACCTTCTCCCAGAAAACCACTGTGAATGAAGCACAGATAGGGGCCCCATCATAGTTTTGCAAGGGGAGGTCCAGTGATTCCTGGCTACGTCACTGTAAAGGACCATGCCTTACCTCCCTCTTCTTAATGTAACAGGTGCCAGACGTATATCCGCCAACATGCGATCGCAAAATCCCATTCATTTTGCGATCGCATATCGGTCAAATAAGAGCGGGAGAGTGGTTCCGGCAGGATCGCAGGAACATCGCGTGAGCGATCGCACTGATGTATGGCCACCTTTACCCTTGAGAGCAATCCACAGGTCTCAACTGCTTCCAGATTTAACCAAACAATAGTGTGTATGCATGCTAATTCCCCTACAGCTTAGTTAAAGGGTATCTCCTCTGCTAAAACCACTTTTTTCAATTCAGTTTTATTGAAGAGCAGGAGGTAAAGCACTGGGAACGAAGTTGCAGAACTTACCCTCTCTCTACTCCTCTGCCGTGTCCTCTGCGCGGTCCCGACGGACTTACAGGGAGATTCAATAAAAGTTATTATCGTTAAAATGGTGCTAATTTGCCCCAACCATCAGATCTTATTTAACATTTGTAAGCTTACATCTGATTGGTTGGGGCAAAATCAGCACCATTTTAAACAATAAGAAATGTTATTGAATAACCTGTTAGTACGCTATGTGCATGTGCAAGAACGGTCAGAGGAGCCTCGGTGGATTCCGCTCGCAGATTGTTTTCTACCTTTATTCCTGGCTCCTGTTACATTAATGAAGAACGGGAGGTAAGACATAACTCCTTTAAACCCAATACTTCAATTAATGTAGTAATGTTGTAAAAGTAACACATAGCATATGGACATCCAGTGTTATAAGGTATCCAGTTCATGAATAATGTAAGTGTTGTAGATTTTGAGATTCAATATCACATTTGGGTAAATTCCTTTTATTAGCAGCATTAAAAACACATGCTAAAAGTAGCACAAAAGTGATATTGAATCGCAAGCGACGGATTCGCAGGTGTCTTTTATGTAACTCGCGCATCCGGCACTAATATGGAGTTAAGTCTGCTAACGGTAACGAAATGCTTTGCGTGACCACTGGGTAAGTCGCCCTGTTAATACTATCTTCTACATTCTACATCTCTTGAATAACATTAGGAAAAAAGCTGAAAAATGTATTTATGCGACTGAAAAATATGAGAGTAAAATGTCTATTATACAATACGCGAGTAATATCGAATTATCGAATATGCGAGTAAAATGTCTATTATACCAATACGCGAGTAAATATCCAATTATCGAATAGCAAGTAAAATGTCTATTATACCAATACGCAAATAAATATCGAATTATCGAATATGCGAGTAAAATATCATTATACCAATACGTGAGTAAATATCGAATTATCGAATATGCGGTAAAATGTCTATTATACCAATACGCAAGTAATATCGAATTATCGAATATGCGAGTAAAATGTCTATTTACCAATACACGAGAAAATATTGAATTATCTAATATGCGAGTAAAATGTCTGATACCAATACGCGAGTATATATCGAATATCGAATAGAATTATGAATCTGCGAGTAAAATGTCTATTATACCAATACGACGATAAATATGAATTAGAATATGCAATAAAATGTCTATTATAACAATACGCAAGTAAATATCGAATTATCGAATATGCGAGTAAATGTCTATTATACCAATACGCAAGTAAATATCGAATTATCGAATATGCGAGTAAAATGTCTATTAACCAATACGCGAGAAATATCGAATTATCGAATATGCAAGTAAAATGTCTATTATACCAATACGTGAGTATAAATCGAATTATCAAATGCGAGGAAAATGTCTATTATACCAATACGCGAGTAAATATAGAATTATCGAATATACGAGTAAAATGTCTATTTACCAATACACGAGAAAATATTGAATTATCTAATATGCGAGTAAAATGTCTATGATACCAATACGCGAGTATATATCGAATTATCGAATAGAATTATCGAATCTGCGAGTAAAATGTCTATTATACCAATACGCGAGTAATATACGAATTATCGATATGCAAATAAATGTCATTATACCAATACGCAAGTAAATATCGATTATCGAATATGCGAGTATTATAATTCAATATTTTCTCGTGTATTGGTATAATAGACATTTTACTCGCATATTCGATAATTCGATATTTACTTGCGTATTGGTATAATAGACATTTTACTCGCATATTCGATAATTCGATATTTACTCACGTATTGGTATAATAGATATTTTACTCGCATATTCGATAATTCGATATTTATTTGCGTATTGGTATAATAGACATTTTACTTGCATATTCGATAATTGGATATTTACTCGCGTATTGGTATAATAGACATTTTACTCGCATATTCGATAATTCGATATTTACTCGCGTATTGGTATAATAGACATTTTACTCTCATATTTTTCAGTCGCATAAATACATTTTTCAGTCTGTTTTTCCTAATGTTATTCAAGAGATGTAGAATGTAGAAGATAGTGATTAACAGGGCGACTTACCCAGTGGTCACGCAAAGCATTTCGTTACCGCTTAGCACGACTTTAACTCCATATTAGTGCCGGATGCGCGAGTTACATAAAAGACACCTGCGAATCCGTCGCTTGCGATTCAATATCACTTTTGTGCTACTTTTAGCATGTGTTTTTAATGCTGGCTAATAAAAGGAATTTACCCAAATGTGATATTGAATCTCAAAATCTACAACACTTACAGTTATTCATGAACTGGATACCTTATAACACTGGATGTCCATATGCTATGTGTTACTTTTACAACATTTACTAACAGCCTCATTGTTGGATACTATAACAAGACATGTGGACAATACCAAAATGATATGAATGAAATATGAGACAACCGGATTATTGTTTCTGATTTCGGTACCAGGCATTTGATAGTATTTTAGCCACCGATCGGGGACGCCCGATTTTACAGTGTGTTTATCTTTCAATAAAGAAGGTATGTTCTTTTTATATGTCGATCTGTTCATTCCTATATACTACAGATTGTGAGGGGTTATATGACTGATGTTTATCTAATTTGGGTTTCAAGGGAAGGGAAGGGAGTGCTGCTAAAGGGGTCTTTTAGGTCTTTCCCTATATTAATATGTTATATGATAATAAATCACGTTCAGGAGATTTACCCAGAGCAATAGCGTCTCTATGTTTTTTCGTACTTGCACTTGGGTTTGATCTTTTAACTTTGAATTTTCTCTTTTTCTTAATATTTAAATCTTAATTCTAATTCAAAAAACATGGGTAGGCTGTATATGTGTGTGTGTGTGTACCCAAGTAGAGCCATGTATGAATAACTTTACATGTAGTATCCTTGTACCAACCAGAATTGCAGTATATGTATTAATACCAGTAATTCTCAATATTATATAGTATCCCTGTACCAACCAAGAACATGCAGTACATGTATTAATACCAGTAATTCTCATATTATTATAGTATCCCCGTACCAACAGAAACTACAGTATATGTATATACTCTAGTATAAACCGAGATTTTCAGGCTGTAAAATCAGCCTGAAAAACCAAACTCGGTTTATACTCGAGTCCTTTACCTTTAACTTGGAATTCAGAAGCTTCCGCAGTACAATCCAGTCAGCCGCTCGCTCCCACACTCCCTATACTGGTGCGCCGGCTGATGTCAACTGCCGACGCCGAGTAGTGACGTCAGCCAGCGCTTCAGTATAGGGAGCATGGGAGCGAGCGGCTGCCTGGAGTGCACTGGGAAGTGGAACAGGGAAGGTGGAACAGGAAAGCTGGAACCAGGAAGCTGGAAAAGGGAAGCTGGAACAGGAAGCTGGAACAGGGAGCGAGGAACGGAGCTGGAACAGGAAAGCGGAACAGGGAAGCTGGAAGGAAAGCTGGTACAGGAAAGCTGGTACAGGGAAGCTGCCACAAAAGGTCACACTGAACTGGGGGGAAGGGTGAGGGGTCATAAGTTTACCCTCGACTTATACTCGAGTCAATAACTTATATGTTTTTTTCTGGTAAAATATGTACCTCGTTTATACTCGGACGTTTATACTCGAGTATATACGGTATATGTATTAATACCAGTAATTTTCAATTTATATAGTATCCCTGTACCACCAGAACTGCAGTATATGTATTAATACCAGTAATTCTCAATATTATATGTCCCGTACCACCAGAACTACAGTATATTATTATACCAGTAATTCTCAATTATGTGATCCTGTACTACCAGAACTGCAGATATGTATTAACCAGTAATTCTCAATATTATATGTATCCTGTAGCAACCAGAACTACAGTATATGTACTAATACCAGTAATTCTCAATATTATATAGTATTCCCGTACAAACCAGAACTACAGTATATGTATTAATACCAGTAATTCTAATATTATATAGTATCCCTGTACCAACCAGAAGAACTGCAGTATATGTATTAATACCAGTAATTTCAATATTATATAGTATCCCCGTACCAACCAGAACTACAGTATATGTATTAATACCAGTAATTCTCAATATTATGTAGTATCCCTGTACCAACCAGAACTCAGTATATGTATTAATACCAGTAATTCTCAATATTATATAGTATCCCCGTACCAAACCAGAACTACAGTATATGTATTAATACCAGTAATTCTCAATATATATAGTATCCCGTACCAACCAGAACTACAGTAATGTATTAATACCAGTAATTCTCAATATTATTAGTATCCCGTACCAACAGAACTACAGTATATGTATTAATACCAGTAATTCTCAATATTATATTGATCCCTGTACCAACCAGAACTACAGCACATGATTAATACCAGTAATTTCTCATATTATATAGTATCCAGTACCAAAAAAAACAACGTATGAATAACTTTACACAACATGCTTATACTATACATTGACAGCTGGGAAAATTTGCTTTCTTGATGGCACCTGTTTGTTGCTGTAGCTATAACAGAAAATAAGCTATTGTGTGGGCACTAAGGGCTGAAAAAACATATAACATAGTAATAGAGGTTGAATAAAGACATATATCCATCTAGTTCAACCTTTATACCCTGCTCATTTACCCTACCTAACAGTTGATCCAAAGAAAGGCAAAATAAAACCCAGCTGAAATGGAGGGGAAAAAATTCCTTCCCGTCTCCAAATGGCAACCCTGGGTCAACCAGAACTACAGTATATGTATTAATACCAGTAATTCTGAATATTATATAGTATCCCTGTACCTACCAGAACTACAGTATATGTATTAATACCAGTAATTCTCAATATTATATAGTATTCCCGTACAAACCAGAACTACAGTATATGTATTAATACCAGTAATTCTGAATATTATATAGTAGCCCTGTACCAACCAGAACTACAGTATATGTATTAATACCAGTAATTCTCTATATTATATAGTATCCCTGTACCAACCAGAACTACAGTATATGTATTAATACCAGTAATTCTCAATATTATATAGTATCCCTGTACCAACCAGAACTACGGTATATGTACTAATACCAGTAATTCTCAATATTATATAGTATCCCTGCACCAACCAGAACTACAGTATATGTATTAATACCAGTAATTCTCAATATTATATAGTATCCCTGTACCGACCAGAACTGCAGTATATGTACTAATACCAGTAATTCTCAATATTATATAGTATCCCTGTTACCCGACCATAACGGCCAGTATATGTATTAATACCAGTATCTCAATATATGAGTATCCCGTACCAACCAGAACTGCAGTATATGTATTATACCAGTAATTCTCAATATATATAGTATCCCCGTACCACCCAGACTACCGTATATGTATTAATACAGTAATTCTCAATATTATATATTATCCCTGACACCAGAATACGTCAATTAATTATCAGAATTCTCAATATTATATAGTATCCCCGTACCGACCAGAACTGCAGTACATGTATTAATACCAGTAATTCTCAATATTATATAGTATCCCCGTACCGACCATAACTACAGTATATGTATTAATACCAGTAATTCTCAATATTATGTAGTATCCCCGTACCGACCAGAACTGCAGTATATGTATTAATACCAGTAATTCTCAATATTATATAGTATCCCCGTACCGACCAGAACTGCAGTATATGTATTAATAGCAGTAATTCTCAATATTATATAGTATCCCCGTACCAACCAGAACTACAGTATATGTATTAATAGCAGTAATTCTCAATATTATATAGTATCCCTGTACCAACCAGAACTACAGTATATGTATTAATATCAGTAATTCTCAATATTGCATAGTATCCCTGTACCATCCAGAACTACAGTATATGTATTAATACCAGTAATTCTCAATATTATA
>JAACNH010001594.1:0-29389 GCA_019447015.1 Hymenochirus boettgeri | reverse complement strand
TGATAGTATTCCCGTAAAACCAGAACTACAGTATATGTTTAATACCAGTATTCTGAATATATTAGTATTCCCGTACCAACCAGAACACATTATATGTATTAATACAGTAATTCTCAATATTATTGTATCCCTGTACCAACCAGAATTGCAAGTATATGTATTAATACCAGTAATTCTCAATAATTATATAGTATCCCTGTACCAACCAGAACTGCAGTAATGTATTAATACCAGTAATTCTCAATATTATATAGTGATCCCCGTACCAACCAGAACTACAGTATAGTATATACTCTAGTATAAACCGAGATTTTCAGGGTGTAAAATCAGCCTGAAAAACCAAAAACTCGGTTTATACTCGAGTCCTTTACCTTTAACTTGGAATCAGAAGCTTCCGCAGTACAATCCAGGCAGCCGCTCGCTCCCACACTCCCTATACTGGTGCGGCGGCTGATGTCACTGCCCGACGCCGAGTAGTATGACGTCAGCCAGCCTCAGTATAGGGAGCATGGGAGGGCGAGCGGCTGCCTGGATGTGCACTGCGGAAAAAGATGGAACAGGCAAAGTATGGAACAGGAAAGCTGGAAACAGGAACCGTACCAACCAGAACTACAGTATATGTATTAATACCAGTAATTCTCTATTTTATAGTATCCCCATACCAACCAGATCTACGGTATATGTATTAATACCAGTAATTCTCAATATTATATAGTATCCCTGTACCAACCAGAACTGCAGTATATGTATTAATACCAGCAATTCTCAATATTATATAGTATCCCTGTACCAACCAGAACTGCAGTATATGTATTAATACCAGCAATTCTCAATATTATATAGTATCCCTGTACCAACCAGAACTGCAGTATATGTATTAATACCAGCAATTCTCAATATTATATAGTATCCCTGTACCAACCAGAACTGCAGTATATGTATTAATACCAGTAATTCTCAATATTATATAGTATCCCTGTACCAACCAGAACTACAGTATATGTATTAATACCAGTAATTCTCAATATTATATTGTATCCCTGTAACAACCAGAACTACAGTATATGTATTAATACCAGTAATGTTTCATATTATATGTATCCATGTACCAAAAAAAAAAAACCTTTTAGGTCTTTCCCTATATTATAAGTTATATTATATTAAATCACATTCAGGAGATTTACCCAGAGCAATAGCGGCTCGGGAAATCGCCCTGGTAGTGTTTTTTCATACTTGCACTTGGGTTTGATATTTTACTTTGAATTTCTCTTTTTTCTAATATTAAATCTTAATTCTAATTCAGTCTAGGACAAAAAACATGGGAGGCTGTATTATGATGTGTACCCAAGTAGGCCCATGTAGATAAATTTACACAACATGCTTATACTATACATTGACAGATGGGCAAATTTTCTTTCTTGATGGCACCTGTTTGTTACTGTAGCTATAACAGAAAATAAGCTATTGTGTGGGCACTAAGGGCTGAAAAAACATATAACATAGTAATAGAGGTTGAATAAAGACATACATCCATCTAGTTCAACCTTTATACCCTGCTCATTTACCCTACCTAACAGTTGATCCAAAGAAAGGCAAAATAAAACCCAGCTGAAATGGAGGGGAAAAAATTCCTTCCCGTCTCCAAATGGCGACCCTGGGTCAACCAAAACTACAGTATATGTATTAATACCAGTAATTCTCAATATTATATAGTATCCTTGTACCAACCAGAACTGCAGTATATGTATTAATACCAGTAATTCTCAAATAGCAGTAATTCTCAATATTATATAGTATCCCCGTACCAACCAGAACTACAGTATATGTATTAATAGCAGTAATGTTCAATATTATATAGTATCCCTGTACCAACCAGAACTACAGTACATGTATTAATACCAGTAATTCTCAATATTATATAGTATCCCCGTACCTTTACCGATATAGTAACTTTAATACTTGATACCGCCTTTTTTTGTGTGTTTCTAGATGGTGTGAAATTGGCTCATTCCAAGATCATGAAGCTGGTAGAAAGTCATGGCCAGCCAGCAGAGTTGGCAGCCATAGGAAAAATGCCAAGAAGCACCCACAATGCTTTTTACAGTGAAATTATGATTAGTGATACCAAAAAAACTAAAGGACACTTAGAGAGTTGGTTTTACTGGATTACTTTATTTTTTACTTGGGCTGCGTATAATGAACAAGTAAATTTCCCTACATGTATTCCACAGTACAAGGCATATTATGTATTGTCTAAGATAGAAGAGAGTGGTAGCACCTTGTTGAAAACCATGAGGCTAGATCTCTCTTTATAGTGGCAGTGGAAGTTGTTTGCCAGACTATGAGCCTTTACTGCTGGATACGGCGAATGACTGAAGCTGGAAGGTCATGGGCGTGGGAACCCCACTCTCTCCAGTTGTTTGTATTAACCTCCGTGAGTCGCACTCTAAGATTATGGTAACACGTATCCAGGATACTGATAGCCAACCAACTGCAAAAAAAAAGTGTATATGTTTATTTGAAAATTGTTTATTAGACTTTTAAATCTGGCCATATTTATTGTTTTCTAAAAGCTGTACTGCACTAATGTTTCCAGGCCTCATACTGGTCATAACAAGAAATCCTTTGCAGAGCTAGGGGAGAAGTAGGAGCAACTAAACGGATCTTAGGTTAAGAATTATTTGGAAAGAAAGTAATACATTCTGCTTAATTAGCTGTTGCAGCACACAAAAATACCATTTTGATATCCGTGGCATAGCTTGAACAGGTAATAGTGCACATAGCTGCCAAGACGATGGCTGCATGAGGCTTATATTAAAAGTATAGACCTAACTGAACTATATATTTTAAAAAGGGCAGCTATGAATGACACTGTGTGTGATCTGCTGCTTTCAATTTGAGTAAAGTTTGCTCAGGATCTGTATCCCCTCCCTCTATAAACGGACTTCTTTCATCTGATTTGACTTTAGAAGGAAAGCATGCTAAGTAATAAAAATGAGGTCAGCACTGGAAAGGAATTTTCCATCATTTAATCGACTACTGTCGCTTAAAGTTTTACACCAAAATACGCAGCAGAAGAATTTTAGAGAAGACACTTGGATTGACATTGAAATGTAAGATGTTTAGAGTGGATACCTAAAGAAATAGGGGCAGATCAACACAAAAAGTTACCTTGGGTTTGGGTTTTAGAGTGATAGTTTTCATAATGGGCATTTTAAAAAAACTTTTCACAGTTAGATGCCCTTAAAATTTATTATTTCTTATAACTATGCAGAGTACCTGTTGTTAAGACAGAGAGACGAATACTATTTAGCCAGTTACAGTTATAAATAGAAATTGGTATTGAAATCTCTTTCTCCTTGCAAGTCATTGACTTCCAGCAAAGTTAATTAGCTTTAGTAATATCAAAGATATTAAAATGCTAAGCTCTTTAGAACACTGTTTTAATTCTTTCCATGGATGAAAGCATTAGCAGCACAACAGAGTCTATAATCATTTCGGAATTCTCAACAAAAATACAATAGACTAGATGTCCTTATTGCATTCAGAATGGCCTAATCTACGTTTTACTGTATTTCCTGATCCGAGCACTTACGCTCCACACTGGACTTTCAGGATCCAACCTCATTGTTGCACCCAGCCATTGCCTCAGGAAGGATAATCATCACACATACTCCCAATGACGGGCCATGAAGGTTTCCTTCAAGATTCATCAGTTTGGATTCCTTGTGATTCTGTGGAAATTGCAAAATTTAATGATCTGGGCAAAATATTTAGGAATGTAAACATGTTGCCTTTTCCGTAATATCTGCAGTGACCATCAGGAATTACCTGCGTGGATCAGTAAAAAAGCTAACAATATTGGTTGATGAAAACAGACAAGACAAACATTTGCACCTCTTATATATAAGCCTAATATTTTTACATCACAAAATGTATATTATTTTAATGTCTGAGGAAACATGTTCAATAACAGATCAATTGGGCGCTCTTACAAGACAACAGATGGCGGAAGGACATTCAGCGGGGTTCAACATGATAAGCATTGCTGCCACGCCAGGCATCCCACCTTGGGTACTCTCCTCTTCTTCCGTACAAACTGCTGACCACAGAAACTGTGGTTCATTCGCCTATCCAACTGTATAAAAGAGTAATATAGGTAAGCAATGGAGCTAATGTGGCGTACTCTGACATTCTACACTTCCAAATTAATACCTTCTACAAGTTTATGTAACCCGGAATTTTCAGATCAGCAGGTTCCTTGTGTGTATCCTATTATGTCTTGCACTGACCATTTATTTTTCTAAATTTTTACCAAATCACTAAACAATCATGGTTGTTTTTCTCTATTGGGATTGCAAGAGGCAGCCTGCTACGTTAAATTTCACCCAAAGAAAAAGTAGTTTTACAGTTGATTCCAGTCTTCGTGTTCACTTAGTAAACAAACAAGGGGATAAGTGCCAGCAATTAAACAAAATTAATATTAAAATAAAGTTTCATTATAGGTTAAAATTATATATATAAAATAAACGAGGTGTGCTTAGGAATAGGGGCCATATATATTGAGGCACAGGACGCTAGCGCACAGCTCTGCCCCAAAGAGCTACAATCTTAGTGGGAGAGACGTGGGTGGGAGGGACAAAAAAGTGCCTGAGCAGCTAACAACCATTTATTGTGCTAAAAAGGTAGGGTTTAAAGTTTACATTAAAGTAATAATGGATGTCGCTGGCAAAGTAGGGAGCAAAGGCAGGAGCAGCAAGAATGAAGCAAGCAGTGCTAATTGGGGGTTTGTGGATGTTATTAAATGGAGTTTTCTTACTGTATAAATACTGTTTGTCTCTATTTTGAGTTGGGAATATGGGGTACAATAAATAAGAATAATGGAAGGCTTTGTGGACCTGTGTTTACCAGTGATGCTCAAAATACAGAATTCCCTCAGCAGCTGGGGGCTAATAAACCTCAGTTTTCCAATAGTAAGAAATAAAATTGCATATTTCAAATAAATAGTGAAATGTTTGAATATATAATATCAGGGAATCAAAGCCATGTAGAGACTTACGCTCCGCACTCATCTTCAGAGATAGAGTTTGTCAAAGCCACACTACATACGTTTGAGCGGAAGATGAAAATTCCATTCTCTTTCCTTGGAAGTTCTCTTGGTCATACAAACTGTGATCTAAAGGAAAGGCAACATTAGAAACATGTTTTCTTGCTTCAAAGGGTAAATACCTGGTTCTTATGGAAACTATGCACCATTATATTACCACAATCTTTAGTTTGTTTGGGAATTATCTACTTTGCAGGTCATTCAAAACAATTCACAAACAACATTCTTGTTTGGCCTGTTGTACTTACCACTGTAGGGATGATTATTTTGTTTGGTTTGCTAGACTCTCTGACATTTTAACTGCCATGAAGCTAGTTCCCTATGCCCGAGTTAGTTACGCCCTTGGCACGGAAGGGAATGGAGGTGATACATTGCAGTTCATCAAACAGCAGAGACCACAGACTGTGCATCTAAAGTCCAAATAGTGTCTCTTACATACCTTCCAGGATTCCCAGGGGCAAAGACAGTGGTTAGTTGGCCATTTTCTTGGGGGGATGCTTTCTGTAAAAAGAAAAAGTTGATCAAGGGAAAAGTTACGTTCAAACATGGCAAGTGAATGTCCTTCATTTAAACACAATGCACACAACACGTTTGGTTATTTATTCCATATATAAATTTACACTTCAAAGTCCTCATAGAAAGTTATTTTGCCCTCTCACCCAGGCTAAAGAAAATTATACCAAGGAATTACATGATTTATTTTACTGTAAATAGATGCTTCAGAACATTTGTCTAACCAAGCCTATCATTAACTCAAAAACAAAAAAGTGAAAGGGGGTGGGGGAGGGAAAGCCTTCCTGACCCCAATGGCGATTGGAAAGTATCTCGGATCAACCAGAACATATAATACGGTAATTTCAAGCTTTAAATATTATAAATGTTATTCATTGAACTTCCATTACCACCTAGCTGGTAGGCACGTTCCTGTTCCCACTGAAAAAAGACATGTCTGTTTTATCAGCAATAACAACATTTGTTTTGCTGGGAAGACCATTGGGTAGATGATGCCTGCATTGCGACATATTAGAGCATGTTAAATGGCAAACAGTCAGTAAAATATGCTGCTATCAAGTTGACTGTTTGTCCCCTGTACGTTAAATTGTCACAATAATTTTCCACTAACTGATACTTCCCTCTTTGTTTGATGGAACCAGAACATTACATTAGTTTTGTTATTGTTAATGGGGTGTTGGATACTAGATTAAATAAAACTTTCCTTAGTATAACCAGTTTATGGTTTCACTCACCTCAGTATGACTGTGCTCGCTCAACTTTCCAGCGCACGCCTGCTGATCCCTCACTGTTCCAGGGTTATATAGAGGCCACGATGAACAGGCTTTATGTCAGCGTTTCACCTCCTGTCAGCACAAGGTTAGTCTGCTTTATTGTCTCCATCTTATCCCATCATCTCAGCATAGTGTCTGGAACTGTCCACAATGGGGACATTATCTGTCTGCATGCATAGGTCTCACGGGCTATGACTTCATTTCCCTGCTTCAAGGGGAGATCGCATTTAAGTGTTTAAATGTGAAGAATTTTAAAAATACATTTCCCATAAAATAGCCTTTTATCACTTATGGCAAAAAAAAACCAACTGTTAACATGACCTTACCAGCTATGGAGTTTAGCTTGATTACAATGATACGGCCAGAAGGGTATTTAATCAGAAGTGAGAACGGAAATACAGTTAAAGCTTCAGGTATAGCAAAGAGATTAACACTACATGGCACTGAACCTATGAGGATTAAAGATTTAGCTAGGATACACACAGTAACGATAAAGTGGCGATGCATCTTTTCCCAGCGTGTGGTGTACAAGCTTATGTGTGGGAACAAAATTGTTTCCTTGTTCCTGACTGGATTTAACCCTCGTCACAGTCACCGCTTCCAGGGATGTACTATAGTAGCCGGCCACGATCCCTTAGAGAGTGAACTGTCCCTGAATGATCTTACCTCATATGCGAGACCGTTTGTGACGTGTGTAACTACATCACACCTATCCATTTTCAATCTGTTAAATAATTGGTACAGTGTGTACCAGCTTGGAAGGACTCGATACTAAGGGTGAAACGTTTTCTGCCTTCTAGGCAAATAAATACTATGAGGTCTTATGTATGGGTTTTACCCAGTCCGTATCTACTTTTAACGCCAGCTATGTCAATTCCTACCTCTTGGGAAATGTACACAGACATTAAATGTTTGGCGTTATTTGCCTTTAGGAATATTATACCAGTGACCAGCAGGTTAATGTCATGAATAGTCTACCAGGGGAGCAGGGGGAGCAACACAGGTGGGCCCCATTTCTTAGGTTTCCCATGACAAGATAAAGCCTCATCACAAAAAAACACTGGGATGATGCAGATAGGGGGCCCCATCATAGTTTTGCTGAGGACATAGCGATTCCTAGTTATTCCACTGCAGTCATTAGAAGATCACAGTTTTACCATTGCTATTTATTTGCTCCTGTGAATCAGGGGATTTATAGTTCCAGCATTGTCATAGGTCAATAATACATTTACACCAGTAAAATGATTGTAAGAAAAAAGATCAGTGAAATAAACCCTTTGTTCTATGACAATGTTGTTTTGGGCACCCTTCCCTGTAATGTATAATGTGAAATCCCTTTTAGTGTTTGCACAAAAAAATGTCAGGAATGTTAAAGCAAATGATATCTGGTTGGCCACCATTGAGTGTTAATCTAGGAGAATTTTTTTCTTGGCTTGACAAAAGTTATTTTAATGCAAAATGTTTTACACAACATTTTAAGTCAGTGCGGTTTGTCTTGGTAATAGCCCATTACTGTCTGTATTAAGTTATGGACTGGATATTTATTTTAACATTTTTGGGAAACAATGAAAAAAATTTTTTATTGTCTAAACACATTAGTGGCTTATTTAATAAAAGTATCTGCAGCAACCAATCAGATGTTTTGAATTGTAGCAGGCGCAGTATAAAGTATCATAATAACCATTATCCATAGTCAATATTGATAATGCTCAGGTGACATATAGAGTTAAAATTAGCGAATGTAATAAGCCACTTATTAGCACACATTTCTATACAAAAATAAATATTCAGAATCTTTAAATCTTGTCCATATAAATGTTTAAGGACTGGCTTACTTATGTATGCTAGTGGTCCGTGCCTCTGCCCTGAACCCTTCGCTACACCCTCAGCTTTAGGGAACTTCCAAAGCTGTGCAATAATACAATATTTCTGTGTGCCTATGATTAAGGACCGTTGGTCGAACGCGTCAGGCCGGGAGTCTGTCTGTTTGCTATGGCTAATAAAGTAGAGAATTCTATATTTTAACACCGTAGCAAGTGTCATCTGTTAATACCAGTGTGCGCCGGTGCCAGCGTTTGGAGAGTGGAGATTCGTGTTTCAGTATAAAGTATCATCTGATTGGTTACGACTAATTGAGACCACAGGCAAATGTTTGTTTTAATAATAACCATCTATGATTAATTAATGCTATAGGGATTTCTTAACTTTCAGGCTAGTCTGTAAGGGCAAAGCCACACTAGCGCGTTTCTCACGAGCTTCCGACTGGCCCCATTGATATGCACTGCACTGCAACTCTTTTTTTTTTGTGAATTGCTTCCCTCCGTTGCGTGGATCAGACGGAGAGTAATGTGCACTTTCCCGTGCATTGCTGTGCAATGTTGGCTGTCGCCTTAGTCTGGGGAACGTGTTTCTAGGACAATTTCCGGTTCCTCCAAATGGTGGGCTCCCAAGGAGTTTTCTTGGTAATGCAGCTTTTTACCCAATTATATGTTGCCTTGCCTTGTCTCTGTTCCTGGGTGCACATTTTCTGTCCTTTATTTGATTTCTTGGTTTGTTACCTTGTGCTACCCTTATCCTTTGCTTTGAACACTGTTACTTTTCTGCCCACCCTTGACGCTTGACTTGGTTCTGGACTCTATTACTTGCTGCCAGCCCTAACCTTGGGCTTGTTCCTGGTTATTGTTTTGCCTACCATGACCCCTGTCTGCTTTACCGATTTCTCTTTTGCCTACTTCTTTGTATTTGATTCTTGTAGACTTAAAGCTTCCTTTAGGTTCTGGCCTCAACTTAGCCTTTAATTAGGTACCAATCATTGCAATGAGTACTATCTAGTACAAACTTAGATTTGCTAAAGCTCTTTAGGGCCATGATGCAAACTGTACGTGAAAAGACTAAAAAGACAGGACTGTGTAAATGAAATATAAGGAAATGCAAATATTACTAAATACTGGTGTACTAAGTAGAGATGGCTGAACTTTCAAAGTTCAAAATAGTTCAAATATGCAGGACTTTCGAAAAATCGATTTACACTCACGCGCGCTACTTTCGAGCTCTCGCGATCGACATTCGATAATTATCCCATTAACGACTCGCAGATTCGATAAATCGATATTACTTGCGTATCGGTATAATAGGCATTTTACTCGGGATTAGATAATCAATATTTACTTGCATATTGGTATAATAGACATTTTATGTGGATTTGATAATTCGATATTACTCCCATATTGTATAATAGACATTTTACTCACGATTCGGTAATTCGATATTTACTCGTGTATAGGTATAATAGACATTTTACCCACGGATTCGATAATTCGATATTTACGTGGATATAGAGTATAGACATTTTACTCGCGGATTCGGAATTCGATATTTACTCTTGTATTGGTATAATAGGACATTTACTCGCATTTTTCGAAAGTCTGAAAAAATATAGAAAGTCCAAGAAATCGCGGGCAGGATAGTTCGAGAAGGCTGTGTCCGTTCGAAACTTGAATAGTTCTAGTACCATCTCTAGTACAAGGGGATGTCTGACGCGTTTCATAGCATCCTAACCGTTTCCTCAGAGACCAAACAAGCAATATTAAGATGATGTGTGAATGATGTTCATTTTATTAAATCCTGGAATTCAGAGTGGTTTTTCATTCTCTCAGTTTGCATTTCTATTTAGGGAAGTGGCCCGACAGGGAGACAAGATGGAGACCTGCACGCCATTGGATTGACATCACTGGGGAGACGGACGTGAGTTCAATAGTGCTCCTGTGAAAGCACACTGCCATTTCTTTGGAGTCTTTTAAGACCATGATATCTCAGTGTTTGTTGTACAAACTAAGACCTGTTTAGAATATTATTTGAAGCATGTGGCATAATCTATATGGAATAATGTTATAAATTGCTTACAGAGGATTTGTATAAGGGATACTTCCACTGCATTCAGTTTATTAATAACTTAAAGGATAGGAGCACTCAGAAAGTGAAACCTATCCATTTTTGCCCTAATTGAAGAACAGGGTAAAGGACTCTCTGGATCAAGCGAACTGGGTCACAAAATAGGAGAGGGGCAAACACCAGGGCCTTGTGTTCTGAGAAGAAAGAAACACTTTATTTCTGTGAACACTTTTTTCAGAAAGACAAATGGTGCATATAAAATCAGCATTTTCTGCTTTATAGGGCAGGAGAAAATGTTGAGAATTTTCTACTAGAAAATACCTTGTTTCAGATTCTTCCCTAATAAGTAGATCCTGCAAGTCATGCTGGCAGCAACTGCAAACGAGGGGGACAAGCACATTTGCCTGAGATCATTGCTTCTAAAGAGCATTGTTTTATTCCATAAAGGCTCCTACATTTTCTTTCCAATATGGCAGTTTCTGCAATATTAATAAAAAATAATATTGATATAAATAATCCTGCAAAGCAGAACAACCTAAATTCAATATAACTAATTCATTTTCTAAACCTTTACAAAGAAGAAAGCAACCAATGATTACAATTCATTTCCTTAAATCCTCTCTAAACTTTTAAAAATGTTTGTTTTTTTAGGGAGGAGAAATCCTGGTTTGAAAGAAAAATGCACACTTGGGATCCATTTTTTAAATTTCCCCAGAATGATTGCACCACAGTGCAGTCCTTATTGTGTTTGTATGTGTGAAGAACAAATGCAACTATTACATATGTAAGGCCAAAAGGGAACCTAACCTAAGCAAACTAATCTACGGTGGCCATACACACTGACGATAATGGTTAAATCCCGCCGGTTGACGCAGATTGGCAGTGTTTAGGGCATGAAACTGAAAGACCCCAATCCTGCCAAAAGATCAAGGGAGCCAATAAAATCGCTCCATGTATGCAGCACACAGCTGATCGATCCCCATACGTATGGGCGATCAGTTTGGTCCATGTATGTGGTCCTCTCCTCAAAGTGTGCCAACAGATACCAATGTGATCTGTCGGCACAATGCCATGTGAATGGCCACCAGTAAGCCGGTTACTTTATGACGTTATGTGCCCACTTAAATGGAAATGCTTATAATGGGAGCTAAAGTAAATCTGCAACATTTGGGTTTTGACATACACTGAATGTGAAAAGTCTATACACCCCTGCTAAGAAGGCAGGTTTTTGTTTAAAGGGTATCTCCACTCTAAAATAAAGTTGGGGCCATTTAGATTTGTTAAAGAACGGGAGGTAAGGAGCTGTGCCTTACCTCCTTTTCTTCATAAAACCTGCAAGCCGGAGAGAAGGTTACTTACCTGATCGCTGGCTCCCCCGGACGCGAACGATCTGTCGCTCGCGTCCGGGACTCTGTCTTTCTACATGGACTCTGGACTCTGTCTTCTACAGCTCCTTTACCTCCTGTTTTCAATAAAACTAAATGGACAAACTTTATTTTTCAGTGGATACCCTTAAGAGATGCACACTACTAAGTGAATTTGATTTATTCAAGTAAATCACACACTAACGTTTTGAGAATCATACTGTCCTCATCATCAGGAACAGTGAAGGGGACTGTGTGATCCCCGAAACATAGTGTGTGTAATTTAAATTCAAATGAATCAAATTCTCTTTATAGTGTGCATCTCTTACTTTTTTTTTTTTTTTGCTTGTGCTATAGTTTTGGGTATCTGGTTACAACCTGGTGTGCCTGGGCCTTGCTTGTTTGTGGATGCATGGGCTAACATAAGTTAATGCGACTCTAAAAGAATGGGAAAATTTAACAGCAACCTCAATTTTCCTGAAAATCCGGAAAAATCCGCCGTTCGCGAACGTCATAAATCCGGGTTCGGATCCGCAAACCGGCCATCCCTAATCTTTATATACAGGCAGCTTGGAGACACCATTTTTTGTTATTGTAATTACACAAATGTATCGTCATAGTAATTATTTAAACCTTTTTTACATTTTTTTTTTACAAGATTTTTCTCTATGTTTTTTACTGCCAGGATTATGTCTATCAATAGGAGATAGAACAAGATGGCTTCTGTATTAAGAGGAGATTTAAGTGATGCTGAAATGACAAACAGCACAAATCATACCCAGGGCCGGATTTTAACTTTTTTTCTCCCCTAGGCCAGCTAACTTGTAATTTGTACCATTCCCCTCTCCTTCCTCCTTCTCCCCCAGTTTGACAGGTTTTTTTCCATTGGCAAAGATCAATTCTTAAGTGATCAGAACTGACCTAATATTGATCTGTCCCTTTAATTGTTTCTAAGTCTTTAAGGGGAACTGTGGTCTCCAAACAAGTTGGGTCCACGCCCAAGATATAAAGAAATGACTGATCAGAATGTTAATGGGTGGGAGGCTGACATGTGACTTAGTAAGGCTTCTCCGCCCAAATGCCGACCGATGAGCACAGCCTCAGACTCCCTTCAGTGTGTGAGGGAGACAGGAAGTCCCTCCTCCTCTCTGCTGTGTGAAGCGCCAGTAGGTAGGGAATCTACAGCCCTTCTCTTTCACTATGTGAAAACAGCCTTTTAGGCAGAGTTCTCACTCTATGAGGGGCGGGGCTAGGTACCCACGAGTGGGCAGGGCTTAGGCACCAGTGAGTGGACGGGCTTAGCACCCGCGGGTGGGCGGGGAATTAGGCACCCGTGAGTGGGCTTAGCAATTCCTATCAATTTACCTAAAGTCATTTTTGGACCACGTTCCCCTTTAACTAACAAAGACTAGAAAAGAATCTCTATTTGTGAATGAATCTTACAGAATTTACAGAAGTAAAGTATACAATTAAACATATAGTAATTTGTTGTATATTTGCTGATGTTCCCACTGTATGGTTCAGTATGTTGGCTGCACTATACTGTAGTACTCTGAAGTCCAGAGTTCGGAAGCATATCCACGATATAAAAACAACAATCCACGGAGTCCTGTAACTAGACATTTTTCATTCTGTAACAACAGTAATCTATCGTGCCTGCGAATACAGGGCATCCAGCGTATTTTGTCCACAGTGGAGGGATAAGGGGAGAACCCTAGACCAATGCTTATTTTTTGTTTTATTTGATTTGTTTTGCTTTATTTTTGTATTATTTGTAGTCGTCATTGTTTCTTTCTTTCCGTGTTTATCTGTGCTTTGAAAAGATTAATGTCTGCTTAGACACGAAACGCGTCAGGTACCTGAGGGATCTAGTTTTCTACTGTTGGATCTAATAAAATATATTGCTTTTAACTTGGATTCCAGTATGTTTGTGGTGTGCATGCCTCTCTTTCATTGTGTCCACAGACCTACTGACCTACCCATACATTGCCATGGAAGCCATTTTTAAAGGGTAACTATAGTCAAAAAACTATTTGCTCAATTATCAAAAAAAGTAGTTTTTTTATCATAAATGCATAAAATACATATAACGTAGAACTATATAAATAGCAAGTAGCGTTAATCAACATAATAAAGTATTTCCCTTAATTAAAAAGTATCTATCAGAATTCTATTGAAGAGTCAAGAGTAAACAAGCGTAAAACAGTAAAAAAAACACACAGGAAAAGGTTTTTTCCTTAATTTTTTTTTTTTTTTACGGGAGATTCAATAAAGGTCTTATATCGTTTAAATGGTGCTAATTTTGCCCCATCCAATCAGATCTTATTTAACACTTGAAAGCTAACATCTGATTTGCCAAAGCCAACATTGTACACTTATAACATACAACAATATCGGCCACCCTTTACCACCTTGTGTGGAACTGCAAGTCCAAATGTCTATAGGTGCAGAAGTATATAAATTGCAGATATTCATCTGGGTAGTGTACTGAGTGCACAGGGAGTCACAGTAAGGGTTCAAGCAATTAATTTTATCTGCCATTAAAGGTACAGCAGGTATGCTGGTCATAGATCAAGTCAGCATTAAATAATAAATGGATGTACATTTTGGGCTGTACAGTGGAGCTGCCTGCTGACATTCCTTTGATGTACTCTGGCCTGGACCGTTTACTTGCAATTGAAATATGGAATAATAAACTCGATTGGACACAGGGTAAGGAATGTCACAGGTAAGATGCACATGTGACAGGCAGCATTAGGGCCCTTTTAAATAGTGTATACAAAATGCGTGCAGCAGTGTGTTTTTAGCACCGTATGCATAATTCTAGAAATAAGAAACAATAAAAAAAAAAAACATATATTTTTTTTAAAGGAATTTTATTTACCAAAACAGTAGATATGTATATAAAAAATTCAACATAAATCAAGGTAATAACATCATTTTAATTAACTATACTTCCGCTAAAAATCTTGCATCTCTTGATGGACATAGACTGCAGGTTATGGTCAAGTTGAGAAATTTCAGTGAGTCAATGTTCTGATTTTCTCTCCATTCAACATTAGCATTAGTTCAGATCAGAGTCAACTTCAGTACTTGACGTCATCAACATCAAATGCAAATATAAAATAATCCAAAAATAAAGGTGACCAGGAGAGACACCAGGCAATAACCGATATGTACATAGCATATTGCCCTTGCTTATCAGTATTTGTGAATCAAATACATCGCCCATGTTGAAAGAGCTTTTGATCCTGATTCTTCTACGTTCAATTTGTAAGTCTGATGTCCAGCGTTTCCAACATTTCTTGGATGCTTGATTCTGAGATGTTGAGGTATATTTACATGAAAGAATCTTCGAATAATAACACCTTCATCTTCCGTGCTAATCTCACACCCGAATGTGCCTTCCTGATCCACGGTCGCATGTTTCAGTTCATACGTTAAGCCTCCTCCTTTACGTAGCTCTTGAAATATTTCCCAGTACTTTCTCTCTCTTCCTTGACAATTTCCACACCACAGTCATTTCTTCTGGAGGGTGAAAGCCATATTACATTCCAGGGTAATTTCCTGAAACTCGGCTATGTTAAAGTCTTGCATAGGGCAGATAATGGGTAATTCGTATTGTTCTATTGAGCATTTCTTGTAATTGAGTTTCTCATCTTCTGCACGAAGACCACAGGGTGAGAGACAATTCTGTTGTTTCTTGTCTAAGAAAATGAAATGCCAATTAGTTATATAGAGAACAAATAGTATATAGTTTTATATTGATCAGTTGAATTTATCTGACTAAGGACCATTTGGAAATCCCATATTGTACCTGCATTTCTCTGATAGAAGGTACTTTTCATTCTATTTCTATAAAGCTAATCTACTGTTTAAGTCAAGGTTTTTCTTACCTTCCTCCTTCTCTGGATCTTCACTGTTTTTGTACAGAGCACTTGGTGGATGTTTTCTAATTTTGACTCCTGTTCCAAATACAAGAAAGACAAACTTAAGTTACCATTTGAAAGACTTTTTTATTTTATTTAAAGTGTATCTCCACCCCTAAATTAAACTTTTTACTATGTGTAGCTCACCCCATCACCACCCTCAACTGCAGATTTACTTTAGCAAGACAGTAAAAGTTTATATAGCTAGGGGATGCAGCAGACATAAGGGATCTGGAGGGATGGAGGGATGGGGGGCAGGACCTCTCAGGGGACAGAGAGGAAGCTGGACTGGATGATTCACTGTCACCTTTTCTATTAAATTTTCTTAACTTTGCACAGGCAGAGATGTAAGGTAAAGATTTTTGAACACAGTGGAACCAGTATGGGGAAAATTTAGTTTGGGGGTGGACATGCCCTTTAAATAAATAACAATCATTAGTAGTTGGCATAGTAAACCTACGTTTTTTATGGTGTTTCGTAAATGCCGGGTCCTTCAATTTTTTAGTTTTTCTATAACAAAGAAGAATTAGAAAAGACATTTTTAAATTCCCGTTCGGCATGCAGTCTCAGCTGATAATAATGCTATGCGTATGGCCATCATAAGTGTCTTGCATACTAAGTTAGCAACTTTAGGATCGCCTGCACTTTCATTGTTGAGGTTAAATTGCACAGAATACGAAGGGAAATGTTTGTGAAGGTTCTCATTCATCCAGGTCATGGTATATCTGTTGTATTCAATTAGATCAACTGGACTTGAAATGTAGTTCTTGAAGACGTTTCGCTAGTCATCCGACTGGCTTTCTCAATTCAGAATGACTTGTACAAGAATCTGTGGCAATTATGTACCCTGGAAAATCCCAATTAGCATATCACAGCCAGGTGTTAAGGGTGTGATTAGATAGTGGCTAAGAGGTGTTATAGAACGCCCAGAGTAAGGGTTAACAAACAGCATTGTACATGGCAGACAGTGTGTCGAACCCCCCCACCTCTATTTAGGCTTGGTTTCTTTATTTTTACATAAATGGCCTCCTTAACACCTCTCTTGAACCAGTCACGTTCCTTCGCCAGTATGTTAACATTACATCTTCAAAGGTATGTCCTTATTCCTTAAGATGCAGATACACGGCTGAGTCCTGACCCGAGGAATTGGCTCTTCTGTGCTGGGCCATACGTTGATGCAGTTGCTGTTTGGTCTCCCCACATACAAATCAGAGCATTCTACTGCACTTCATGCACTGCATATATGATGTCGCTTTTCTTGTGTTTGGTATTGGGTCTTTCGGATGTACCAATTGCTGCCTCAGTGTGTTGTTCGGTTTAAAGCAGACAGGGATAAGATGTTTTTTGAGAATTCTTCTTAATTTCTCGAGACCCCTGCTACATATGGGATGACCTGTTCTTCCTCCTGTCTTGCTTTTCCCCTTCACTGTTGGTATTCGTGTTCTTTTCTTTCCTTCTACTTCTTTTGACAAAGGCCCAGTCTGGATATCCACAAGTTTTAAGGGCTCCTCTGAGATGTTTCATTTCTTTAGCCTTCGCCTCTGTGCTAGTGGGGATGTTCTCGGCTCTGTGTTGCAGGGTTCTGATGACCCCCAGCTTGTGATCTAAAGGGTGGTGGGAGTCAAACATCAAATACTGATCTGTGTGTGTTGGTTTTCTGGTAAACTGGAAGTAGAGGTTTACAGAAAACCAACACACACAGATCAGTATTGATGTTTGACTCCCACCACCCTTTAGATCACAAGCTGGGGGTCATCAGAACCTGCAACACAGAGCCGAGAACATCCCCACTAGCACAGAGGCGAAGGCTAAAGAAATGAAACATCTCAGAGAGCCCTTAAAACTTGTGGATATCCAGACTGGGCCTTTGTCAAAAGAAGTAGAAGGAAGGAAAAGAAAGAACACGAATACCAACAGTGAAGGGGAAAAGCAAGACAGGAGGAAGAACATGGTCATCCCATATGTAGCAGGGGTCTCCGAGAAATAAGAGAATTCTCAAAAAACATCGTATCCTGTCTGCTTTAAACCGAACAACACACTGAGGCAGCAATTGGTACATCCGAAAGACCCAATACCAAAACACAAGAAAAGCGACATCATATATGCAGTGCGTGCAGTGAAGAATGCTCTGATTTGTATGTGGGGGAGACCAACAGCAACTGCATCAACGTATGGCCCAGCACAGAAGAGCCAATTCCTCGGGTCAGGACTCAGCCGTGTATCTGCATCTTAAGGATAAGGACTACCTTTGAAGATTGTAATGTTAACATACTGGCGAAGGAACGTGACTGGTTTCAAGAGAGGTGTTAAGGAGGCCATTTATGTGAAAATAAAGAAACCAAGCCTAAATAGAGGTGGGGGGTTCGACACCAACTGTCTGCCATGTACAATGCTGTTTTAACACCTTACTCTGGGCGTTCCTATAACACCTCTAGCCACTATCCAATCACACCCTTAACACTGGCGGTGATATGCTAATTGGGATTTTCCAGGGTACATAATTGCCACAGATTCTTGTACAAGTCATTCTGAATTGAGAAGCCAGTCGGATGACTAGCGAAACGTCTTCAAGAACTACATTCAAGTCCAGTTGATCTAATTGAATCAACAGATATATGAAGGGAAATGTTTGTTTATTTTTCAAACTACCAGTGTCCACTTGGTAGGATATGAATTTATAAAGTCCAATTCTGGTAAGTCACAAAACTAAAAAAATATTGATTTCTTTTATTTTTAAAGTGAAAAATAAAGTTTCAGACCCACTCAAGCACTTGAGGAAGGAAAGTGGGTAGAAACATGTAGAATGCATGTTTTGCATTAAAACTGCACTATTCACAGTTACAGACCTGTGTCTTTGTATCACCTTGTTTCACCTGCAATGTATTGTTTAAGTGTTGGAGGGCCATATTTAAAACCTTGCGATACCACAGGTTTCTTTACGTACGACCGTGGGCAGTAGTATACCATGCTGTAATACCGTAATGATATTCTACGGGCGGTCGTAGATTACATTCGCTATTGTACATTTACAAGATTTCCGATAGCGATCATAAATTAACAACCGTTATAATGATCGCTAAAGAAGGCGATACCACACCGAATAAATATGGCCATAGTGTGAAGGTCTCTAGCTCTCTCTGCCAGCTGCAGCAATATAAGTGGAAGTGTAGCTTCTTAAAGGGGAATGTTGGAGGGTAGGAATAGTGTGTTTTTATAGAAACCACATGGTGTAGAACTGTAGGGGGAGGATAGTGAAGTGAACCTGGTCTTAGCACAGCTCTGTGCAATTCACTTCTCATCAGTGTACATTCTTAAAGGGGAATGTTTGTACGGTAGTAGGAGGTGTGTTTTATAGAATCCATTGGGTGCAAACTGCAGGGGATGATAGTGAAGTGAAGCTGAACAAAAACCCCTTTTCTAACTAGGGTTCCCACCTTGCCTTTAGACCCGAATACATATACAGGCCTATGTATAAAAGTTCTTATTGTTAAAAATGGTGCAAATTTTGCCCCAACCAATCCGTTTTTAAGAACTTTTATGACACAGGCCTGATAATATCTACACAAACAAAGGTTGTAGTATTTTCTTTGAAGCATGATGCAGGCTGATACAGTATGTATTTAATGCAATGGTACTTAGCACTGCAACATGTATATTTAATACGTTTGGGTCCTAAAGGCAAGGTGGCCTGTAAAATGCATTGCACAGGGCTGTGCTAAGACCATGTTCACGTCAATATGCTGCACCTGAGCTCTGAGCTGTTTTGTTTTTATAAGTGTACCTTGTAAAGTGGTCAGCTCAATTCTACTGGGGTTGCCACCTTTCCCTTTAAGACTTAAACTCTTATGGTTACTCCCACCAGCGTGTTTGGATTGCAGTTTGCGATCCGTTTGTGCTAGTGGGGGTGCCGGCATGTAATAGCCTATGGGACGGCCCCACTACATGCAATGCTGTTTCGTGTGCTATGGAGTGCATGCGATCACCATTTTGGTCTCTATTACATGCGCTCTGCTAAGGTCCAATTGGGGAAGCGCAAAACCCATGCACGGAAGTGAGCACGATTGCGCATTATTGCGAACGTGTGTCCTCCCTTGCACTTAAGTGGGGCCACAGCCTCAGGAAATTGACCTGTTGCAAAGCTAAGTTCCATTGCATTAAATACATGCTGTATGGCTACATTGAAATCAATGCAGCTTGCATTACACTTAATGACATTGCAGCAATACACACACAATATAAATGGTAGAGATGCAGAAATAAAACACATACAAAGACACATAGGCTCATTTACCCAGAGCCGATATCGCTTAGGGTAAATGTCCTGTTCGCATTCAACATCACGTTTGGAATGTTATGCTATTTGCTGGCGTTAAAATCCTGTGCTAGAACTAGCGCCATATTGAATCTCGAGCGTTGGATGCACGGTGATTTTTGCATAACCCCTGCACCCAACGCTAATACAGAGTTAGCTAGCTAACTCCTATATCTGCCCAGCGAGTCTGGGTAAATGAGCCTGACAGTCTCTTGCAGAAATGCTCTCAAATTAAAGGGTTAACAAGTTGCTTTCTAAAAAACTATGAAAAGGTTAACACCTTCCCCCACTCTGAGCAGGAAATCTGCTAATAAATTCATGCTGTCTCTGAATTCAACTGTTACATGCAGCATAAGGGGAGTGGGAAACAACACAAGTAGCTAGTTAGCATGTGCAGAAGGAGTGTTGGTACCTGGACCACCTGACCGACGTTCTGGACTTTCGACCAGTCGGCCAGGAGGAAGGACTGTTGTTTGCGGCAAAAGCGCCGCGTCCGACAGTAACCACGACCGAGTGTTCAGTCCAATAGAGTACAGCCTTTTCGGCCGTATTTTCCTACCTGTCCAATGTGTTCATCCGATTCTGATGAACAATGGTCGGCAGTCGATTGGAGCCACCACAAGGAACCATACATAATTTCTCCCGACTGAAACACTGAAATGATGGTCGGTTGCGACGAATTATAGAATAGTGTATACCTAGCTTATGGATTATTTGCTGCCATTCTGGCCCCTCCCCCTATGCAGTCAATTAAGGCTGTGACTGCTTACATCACAACCAAAAATGACTATGCTATTTCACCTGCTGCCTCCTCTGCCCATGCTCACGTGGTATAAAAGCAGAGGGAGTAGGCAGAAACCTTTGGCAGAAAGAATAAAACTTATTAAAGGGCATGTCATCTTTATAGAAACTTTAGTATATTATAGTCCTGTTCCCCCAGCACCAACCGCTATAATTATAGTCTCAGAAAGTCTTAGCCGATCATTACTACCTTACCTCTCTCCTTCGCCGCAAAGCCCCGGCCCTCTGCTTGCACGAAACTGCAAGCAGGGGTGGGACGACTGGCAGCGCGTCTGTGATTGTCTGAGAGGCAGCCAATCAGGACATGGCTGCCGGCTGCTCAGAACGGCAAAGGAGAGAGGTAAGGTAAGTAAATGATAGAGGAGACTTTCTGAGACTATAATTATAGCGGTTGGGGCTGGGGAACATGGACTATAATATACTAAAAGGGATTTACGCTATGGGGAGAGGAGACCAAAGCGGTGGGAGAGGAGGGGGAGAAGGGCTGCAGTGCGATGCCAAACTTCTCCCGGAGGGAAGACAGTTTCCTATATGGACTCTGCTATGCTCCAGGTGGCCAGTTTTTGGGACTTTGGAGGGGGGGGGGCATTACAGAAAAACTATTTGAGCTGGGATGTAAGGTAAGGATTAAACTATAACTACATGATGGGGCAGTAGTGGGGGGAATTATAGTTTGGGGGTGGACATGCTAAATTTATTTTTGCTAAAAATAAAAAGAAACATCACAATTATACAAGCCTCTAACTGTCACTCAGAGCAAGCATGCGATAAAACACTCCTGTACCCACCCTTGATTAGCTTGATTATGTAGGCTGTATTCTAGCAACAGGACAGTTAAGTTTGATTGACTGCGGCAGAGAAGGAGGAGATAGGTTGTAACAGACATTCCCACTAGTCAATGACAAGTTATATGTTAACGATAGCCCTGGGCCTCTAGAAAATGGGCTATTAGCAGTCCTCTTTGCTGTGTGATATCTAAGGGAGTGCAGCACGGTTGAAAATAGAGTAAGTGATTTCAGCTGCTGGAAGTGTGGACATGTAATGGGGGGATATTGTTTTTTGGGGTATTGTTGTCCTTTAATACCACTGGGAAAAAACATTTAAAAAGCACAACCTAAAAATTTCCACACCACCAGTTATGCAGAAAGCTAAATAGAAACATATAATAGTTTAAATAATTACCATTGGTAGATTCAAACACACTGATGAAAAGCAGGAGAACAAATAAACGGCTCAAGAGGAACATGGTGATTATTCTGTTACACTTTTGAACACACAATTTCTGTTCTGACTAAAAAAAAAAATGCACTGATTCATAACAAGCTTGTGGTGATGTCACAATGCATGATGACATCACATCAGTACCCACCCACTAATGCAAATAAACTGGTAGAATCAATGTTGCATTAAAACATAAAGTAAAATCATAAAGAAATGGTGGATAACACCAGAAGAACTTTATTTTGCCTTATGGCATAAGAAGTTAGAACATAAATGCACATTGTTAATTAGCTGTTGTTTGGGGACATATATACATAAAAAAAATACATATAAAAAGCTGGAAATTAATAATAATTAATTTTGTGTAAAAAAAAAAATGTTTTAAATAAATAAAAAGTACCATTTAGTAAACAGTTCAAATACTACATGTAATCTGCATACACTTTTTTGGCATACAAATAGTGATCATTACAATAACTGACCTACTGTTTGTAAATAATTCTTCCCAACCACCACTGTACTATTTTTTATTATGTGTTCCCTATTTATTAATTTGGCTTAAAGAGGCAAATTACTGTTCTTTCTAATTATCTTTATATTATTTATTTTTCTTCGTCTTCTGTTATATTTTTTCGCTTTTTTGGACTGTATCTCCCACAGTTTTTGAGATGACATGAAATTCGGTACAGACGTGCGGGGCATATAGGAGAAGTGTGCTATTACCTAGCTAAATCTGCAGAAGCATTACGGCGTTATCTGCGAATTTCATGGCATTTTTTCCCCATAGACTATAATGGGTACACCCACTACTGACCTACCTTTCCATTTCCATGGAAGCCATACTTAAAGGGTAACTAAAGTCAAAAAACTAATTTTGATCAATCATCAATAAAAGTTAGTTACATGGTCATACATTAAAACACATACCCCAAACTCACATGGCCAACCCTGACCAACCCTTCTATTCTTGTGGCAGCCATACTTAAAGAGTAACTAAAGTCAAAAAACAATATTTGGCCAATTATCAAAAAAGTTGTTTTTTTTAAACCCTCAACCTCAACCCAAGTGCACAACCTACTGTGGCAGCCATACTTAAAGGGTAACTATAGCAAAATACTAATTTTGACTGATCATCAAATAAGTTTGTTTTTTTAACTTTCAAACCTGAGCCAGGTACACACACCTACTGACTACCTTCCATTTCCATGGCACTCATATTTTAAAGGGAAACTATAGTCAAAAAATATTTTGACTAATTTAAAAATTTTTGTTTTTAATTTCCCCAACCTGACCCAAGTACTCACACCTATTGACCTACCCTTCCATTTCTGTGGCAGTACTTAAAGGGGACTATAGTCAAAAAAATTTTGACTAATCATCACAAAGTTTGTTTTTTTAACCCCCAACATGACACAGATACACACACCTACGACCTACCCTACAATTACTGTGGCAGCCATACTTAAAGGGTATCTAAAGTTAAAAAAAAACTAATTTTTGATCAATCACCAAAAAAGTTTGTTTTTTTACCCCCCAGTCTGACACAGGTACACCACCTACTGACCTGCCCTTTAATTTCGGTGACAGCCATACTGTCAGTCAAAACACAAATTTTGATCAATAATTTTAAAAGTTTATTTTTTTTACCTTCTAACCTGACAAGAGTACACACACCAACTGACCAACCCATTCATTCATGTGACAGCCATATTTAAAGGGTAAGTATAAACAAACATGTCTCATCATTGTAATTATTGAGTTTTAAAATCTACAGCAAAGCAAATCTGCTACACCATTCCCTTCCAAATGCAGCCTTTCAAGCCAAATTCAAAGTTTATCCTTAGCATTCCCTTTCTAGTTTAGATCTCCGAAGCATCTTGCATTTCAGCTGTCAGTCAAGTGCCTTATTATTAACACTTCTGCTGTGGGCAGTTAGGGATTAGTACATTTTCCCCATTGACTATAATGGGTCCAATCTTCAAATATGGACATTTCGATGTTTCAAGGTCATGTGATCAAATCAGTTAGTGTTATGGTATTAAATGTAAAAACACACACCCCAACCTGACACAGGTTCCCACATCTACTGACCTACCCTGTGGCAAAAAAAAAAAAAAATAATTTTGATCAGTCATCAAAAAAGTACATTTTATGGTTCATACATACAAATATATAGTTACCTACCCTTTCATTCCTGTGGCAGAATACTTAAGGGTGAATTTAGTTTAAAAAATGTAATCAATTATCAATAAATTTAGTTTTATGGTACGAATGTAAAAACACATACCCCCCTCCCACAACCTGACACAAGTACATGTACTTGCCTACTGATCTAGCCTTCTATTTCCATGGCAGCCATACTTTAAGAGTAACTATAATCAAACAAATGTATCAATCATCAAAAAAAAGTTAGATTTATGGTTATACGTGCAAATATATAGCCTTTATCACACACTACTGACCTACCTTTCCATTTACAGGGCATCCATACTTTAAGGTTTATATAGTAAAAAAAACAAATCTTGATTAATCATTAAACACAGTTAGTTTATATCATAAACTAAAAAAGACACATAACCCCCAATCTGACACAGGTGCATACACCTACTGATCTACCTATTCATTTTATGTGCATCGATAACGTAAAGGGTAACTATAGTCAATAAAACTAATTTTGACCAATTATCAAAAAAAGTTCGTTTTATAGTCATAAATGTAAAATGCATACCCCCTAACACACATAAAGTCACAGGTACACACGCTTATGGATACAATCTGACAACCCAACCTACCTCCCATTTCCATGGAACCATAAATTGATTATCAAAAAAGTTAGTTTTATGGTCTAAAATGCAAACACATTTCAGCTAACACCACACAAACACTGATACATACCCACTGATACACCCTTACAACCCAACCTACCCTTCTGTTTCCATGACAACCATATTTAAATTATCAAAAAAGTAGTTTTATTCCCTAAAATACAAAAACATACCCCCTAACATCTATGGACACTGGTACACACACCTACTGATCCACCCTCACACCTCAACCTACCTTTCTGTTTCCATGGCAACCATACTAAACCATTAAAAAAGTTAGTTTAGTTCTACAGTCAGAAACACAAAACATATGGTACCCCCTCACACCACACAGACATAGGCACACACACCCACCAATACACTCCAACATCCACATCCACCTTTCTGTTTCCAGGGCAATCCTACACATAAAATAAAAAGATATGAATCAGATTAAGCGATTATGAAATTTGAATGTCCTCTTTCATTACTTTAGCAAGATGTGTTGAGTTTTAAAACCTGCTGCACAGGCACACATTCTATTACAAAATGCAGCAATTTAACCCAAATTCAAAGTTTATACTCAAGTTCTTTTTGTCGCTATTCATACTTTTACAATAACTGGAACAAAAACAAAGAAGTTGTCAGAGTGGTATCTTTGATACCTCTCCACTGTTCGATTGAAGAATGGGGGAGGTAAGTGTAGCTTCTTTACTTCCCAAGCAAATATAAATTTTGATTTTAAATGAATAAAAATCACTACAGAACCCTTTTATGATTGGGAAGCGTAAGCCACTTCAGCTCTTCCCAATTCTTTAGTATCCACCAGAGCACTGCTAGGTGGGCTGGCTCCCAGAGCAGAATGTTTCTATGGCAGTGTACTACTGCAATCGGAGTATGCTGCTTTAAATGTTATTTAAAGAGGTGTATGCCCTGAGCTTGATTCTCACCCTGTCTCATGGCCCCCAGCTTATATATTACTGCTTACGTACAGGTTATTCAATAAAGTTCTTATCTTTAAAATGGTGCTAATTTTGCCCCAACCAATCAGATGTTAGCTTTCAAATGCTAAATAAGATCTGATTGGCTGGGGCAAATTTAGCACCATTTAAACGATAAGAACTTTTATTGAATCTCCCTGAAAGTGTATAGGTCTGGGATTGCATGCAGTTATCCAAACTTCAGTTATCATCTGCATAGTAAGGAGGAAAATGCACATAGCATGTTTGGTGGTTATGGCTCTTGAAAGTGAGATTAATGTTTAACATTTTTTACAGTCATTTTTGAGATGGTGTTCATTGAATGTTGTGTGTATGCATCATTTTCCCAGTTAGCAACCCAGCTGCGGCGTTCTTTCTTTTGAAACCTTTCTTTCTTGAGTTGTTAGTAAGAAGTTAGATTCAGGCACATCAGTGGATGTGGATACTTGGATGTGCGAAAGCTTTAATACTTGCACACAGATGACTTATAAACTGAGGTCTTTGGGCTAAAAAAAACATTGCAAGAGAGAAATGGTCGTTGGATCACGTACGGAGGGTAGTGGTCAATTGAGCTACTGTACATCGGATTGGGCTAAAGTGAGGCTAAAGTGTTGGTAGTTGCCTCAGGGTTCTGAGGGGCGAGCCTTCTTTTTAATCTGTTTATAAATGACTTAGAAGGGGACATTGAGAGCAAGGTCTCTGTGTTTGCTGATGATACTAAACTATGCAGAGCTTTATCTGTTGTATTCAATTAGATCAATGGACTCCAACATTTCAAAGACAAAAAAAAGGTACACTTGGACACCCACCATTGTACTCAGCCCAAACCCTCCACTAATGCCCTATCCTTTCTAAATTATATATGTTGTTCTCTAATAATGTGGATATATAATGTTGAATATGCATTCGTATAAATGTAAATAGAGTAGTTAGAAAGTGTTGTGAGATAGATGATAAGTATATGATAGATGGTATATATATGATGTAATACAGAGAGAAATAGATAGCGAGATAGTGATGATCGATAGATAGATAGATTAGAGTGATAGACTAGATGGATATAGATAGATAGTAGATAGATGATGATAGAGCTGAGATAGATGATAGATAGTATCAGATAGCTAGATAGATGATCGATTGATGAGATAGATAGATAGATAGCTATGGTGTTGATGCTAGATGTAATTGATACAGATTTTCTTTAATCATAATCACCCACTTTCAATCAACAAATCCCCTGATTTTAATTCTAAATAAAAAGACCCCTCACATCAAAGCAACTAACACCTGTAACCAGACAATTGGACTCAGTGCTGTCAGTGCTGAACCTGTCCCAGACCATATCCTTTCTGGAAGACTGCACAGCACTGAGTGTCACTTTCTCCCTAGCCTCTCTTCCCCCAACTCAGCTGCTGCAGCTTCTCTAGTCACTTACAGTGTGTTGGGAAGATCTGATTCACCAGCACTGGCTTTGGCTTTGCTCTTTCCTTATAGCTGCCAGGAGTCCCAGAGAGCTCTCCTCCCACCAAACACTGGTAACTAGGTGAGGGGAAGGAAACCTCGGCTGCTGAGAGGAAGGGGGAGGAGCCAAAGTCCTAGCTGAACAGTGACAGGGGAAAAAGCTGCACGCTGCTGATAGGATTAATGGGACCCGATCGGTACATTGACAGGAAATCCGGTACAAACCGGTAGGAGCATTTGGCCGGTACAGTACTTTTAAAAAGGTACAGTACCGGCCAAATCGGTACAGTTGGAGGGTATGGAAGTTTAGTCCAGTTGATCTAATTGAATAAACAGATATACCATGACCTGGATGAATGAGAACCTTACAAGCAATGCAGAGCTTTGGAAATAGTTATATGCAGACCTAGATAGATTATCAAAAAAGGGCAGCAGAATGGCAGATGAGATTCAATGTTGATAAATAAAAGGTGATGCATTTGGGGCTTAACATCCTTGTGCCAACTTCACCATAAATAACTGTGCTTAGTGAATCTCTGATGAAAAATTTGGGGGGGGGTTCTAATAGAAACAAACTTAGTTGTAGCAACCAGACAACAATGGCTAAAGGGAGTAAGATATTGTCCTGTATAAATGGGGAAATAGATTCAAGGTAGAAAAATAATATTCTTCCTCTTTACAAATCACTTGTAAGGCCTTGTTTGGAATATGCGCTGCAGTTTTGTAATCCCATATAGAAAAGGGACATCTTTTCTGTAGTTCTGGTTGGAACGGGGATACTATATAATATTGAGAATTACTGGTATTAATACATATACTGTAGTTCTGGATGGAACGGGGATACTATATAATATTGAGAATTACTGATATTAATACATATACTGTAGTTCTGGTTGGTACAGGGATACTATATAATATTGAGAATTACTGGTATTAATACATATGCTGTAGTTCGGTTGGTAAAGGGACTATATAATATTGAGAATTACTGGTATTAATACATATACTGTAGTTCTGGTTGGTACGGGGATACTATATAATATTGAGAATTACTGGTATTAATACATATACTGTAGTTCTGGATGGAACATAGGAATTACTTATAATATAACTGAGTTAATTCATCTTGATATTATATATCGCTATACTGAATAGTTCTGGTTGGTGTAACGGGGATACTATATAATATTGAGTAGATTATAAATACATATCATGAGTTGGTAGTTCGGGGATACTATATATAAGAGTATTAATCTATACTGTAGTTCTGGTTGTACGGAGGGATACATCTATATTAATATTGAGATTACTGTAAACGTATTTAATACATATACATGTTGTACAGATACTGTGATGTCGAATATTGATAGAGAGGATACTATAATTCAGAATACTGACTAATTCTGTTGTACAGGATATATCAAAATATGAGCTGGAATTTACATTATTCGGTAAACATGATAGCTGGTTGTAGTACTGGATACTATATATGAGAATTACGGGTATTAATAATACTTAAACACTTAGTTCTGGTGGTTACAGGGAATACTATATAATATGAGAATAGATTACTGGTATTAATACATATACATAGTTCTGGTTGGTACAGAATACTATATAATATTGGAATTACTGGTATTAATACATATACTGTAGTTCTGGTTGGTACAGGGATACTATATAATATTGAGAATTACTGGTATTAATACATATACTGTAGTTCTGGTTGGTACAGGGATACTATATAAAATTGAGAATTACTGGTTTATTGTACTGGGGTCGGGATACGTATAATAATATTGAGATTACTGGTATTAATACATATACTGTATTTCTGGTTGTACGGGATACTATATAATAATTGAGAATTACTGGTTTAATACATATACTTAGTTCTGGTTGGTACAGGGATACTATATAATATTGAGAATTACTGGTATTAATACATATACTGTAGTTCTGGTTGGTACAGGGATACTATATAATATTGAGAATTACTGGTATTAATACATATACTGTAGTTCTGGTTGGTACCAGTAATTCTCAATATTATATAGTATCCCTGTACCAACCAGAACTACAGTATATATATTAATACCAGTAATTCTCAATATTATATAGTATCTCTGTACCAACCAGAACTATAGTATATGTATTAATACCAGTAATTCTCATTATTATATAGTATTCCCGTACAAACCAGAACTACAGTATATGTATTAATACCAGTAAT